>JAOPSE010002903.1:0-69011 GCA_029449295.1 Zea luxurians | reverse complement strand
AATTATGCCCCTCATAGAACTTTACAACATTGACTCAGATCTTTATGGACTAGAAGGTCATTCCATCTTTAAGTCGGTTTCCAATACCGAAGCTTCATGAAGAAGAACCTTCGGTCATCTTATACAAACAGCTTCAGCCGAAAACCGCTTCTTCCTAGAAGACCTTCGGCGACGAAGCATACCCAACAGTAGCCCCTTTCGCGGTGCTAGATCGTTTTTCGTAACGAGCTTGATCCGTGAAAAAAGTCTCTTAAGCTTCGAGGAGCCGAAGGTCCAAAAAACACCTTCCTGAGCTCGTTGTCGAGAAACGATTCAGTTTCCCGGCGCGTAGTGGTCCCACCTTGCAGAGTTACTGTGCATTCCTGCGGTCCACCGCGCAGCGAGTGCAAGCGGGCGTCCGCCTAGTGTAAAAATCCTGGCGCTTCGCCTTCTTACCTGCAGTACTATATAAACAAACGAGTAGGTGTGAAGTTACCACAGCATTCATTGCTATTTGCACTGTTTCGCTGCCAAAATTTTTAACCATCGCCGAAGCTCGACTTTCGGAATCGAACGAAGCTCCAGCCTGAAGCCTGCTTCGTCAGAAGAAAATACTTCGGAAGAAAAAAGTGTTAAATTTCTACAAATTTATAATCAAATGGCCAGAGTACGCTCTACCGCCAGGGTTGAGCATGAGGGGGACAAAGCTGAAGGTTCGGAGGCCTCCGAAGCAATGCAGAGGTCCGGACTGGTAACTTCGGAGAATATCCCTAGTGATGATGCAGGACAAACAGAACAAGCAATTGCTGAAGCAGAAGAAGAAGATTGGGGAAACTGATCCCGAAGATGATTACCGCATTGCCATGCCAAGCAAGCCCAGCCACTTGGACTTCGGGAAATCTACTATTTCGAAGGCTGATCTCTCTAAGATGGTGAAGTCGGGCTTTTTTAATGAAAATCAGAAGAAGCTATTACGCTTCGGAGGAGAAGAGACTACCCCAAAGCCTGAGAAGGATGAGATTGTTATTTTCAAAAGCTTTCTAAAGGCTGGATTAAGATTCCCTCTTCATGGGATTATTGCGGAGGTACTGAAGAGGTTCGGTATCTATTTTCACCAGCTGACCCCTAACGCCATCGTTAGGCTTAGCGTTTATATCTGGGCACTCCGAAGCCAAGCGGTGGAACCATTTGCGGACAGCTTTTGCCGGGTTCACGAGCTACATTATCAGACAAAGGCTAGAAAGGATGGGCTGCACGACAATTTTGGTTGCTATAACTTCGCCTATCGGAAAACCACAAAATTTCCGGTAATCAGCTACCGAAGCAAATGGGCAGCAGGCTGGAAATCAGAGTGGTTCTATGTCAAAGTTGATGACGACAAGGAGAAGCTTGTGCAAAGTCCACTGGAAACTAATCTTCGGAGAAACCCGGCCTCGCTGCAACATGACACCCGAAGGTCCAACACAACAAGCAATAGATGAATTCAGAACTATTGCAGAGCATATCGGTACAAGGGACCTGGTTCAGGAATTTTTGGCTTTTAAAGTTTTCCGAGTTTGAAAGAATGGGAAATGCCGAAACTAAAGGGGAAGAAGAAAGAAGGTGAACTTGTACGTTTACCATACTATTTCAAGTTTAAAAAGTACTTCAAAACCCTGCCAAGAGTGGTTAGATACAATTGAAGTAATGTGCAATGAAATACTTGGCAATTATTCTAAAAAAGAAGATCAATTGATGACTGCGGCCTTCGGCACCCGTCCGAAGCGAAGACTAAACCGAGTGTTGGACGCCCTGGGGTTTGAATATCCTGACTATGAAAATTTAAACAAAAATGCCGGAGGCCAGAAAAGGAAGAGGATAACCGAAGCTTCAAATAAAGATGAAGAAGAGACACCAAAGAAGAAGATTCCGAAGAAGAAGAAAGCATCTTCTCCGAAACAAAAAATATCCGACGAAGAAAAATCCCCCGCATCACCCTCTGCCACTGATGTGGAGGCAATTCTGAAGGTAATGACTGAATCCATGCCTGCGAAGCTAAGTCCACTAGGGCCTCAACTGACAAAATTTTTTCAGAAGGAAAAGGAGCCCGAAAGAATGAAGAAAACGACTAAAGTAAAAAGACAGAGGATGATCGGTGTGACAGAAGTAATTGACAAGACACCGCCAAGAGCTTCAGCTCAAAAAACACCAGCGGCTGCGGAAGGGACAAATATTGAAATTACACCTTCGGAGGTCGCAGATGCCGAAGCTGCCTCAGCTGAAGATTTGAACCTAGAGAGCACAATCGAGCATATTGACAAAATACTGCTAAATATGGCTGCAGAAGAAGCTACCACTGCCGCCGAAGAGGCCGTGACCGCAGCGTCGGGGAAAGGAAAGGAAATTGCTGATGAAGTTTCAGAAAACGAAGCTTTCATGTTCCAGAATTTAGTTGGAGAAAAACTATCAAAAACTGAAATAGAAGAGCTCAAAGAGTATGCCAAATCCTGGATACAAACCTGGAGCACTCCTCTTCGGAGGCATTGATGATGAAAAATTAGATTGTATTCGAGATCAGACTGGAGCCAAAATTATCGGTACTCTGTCAAAGAGTATCGACTTTCCGAAGCTGGAAGCAGACATCAGCCGTTACCGACGACAACATATCGTTGGTAGTTTATTTTATTCCAATTTCAAGGTGAACTACTTTTCCCTTGACTTCTACTGTTTCTAATAACGGAGACATGCCTGACGAAGGTTATTTTTGTGCAGAGTATGCTGTTGAGCAAGGCCTTGAAAATGCAGCAAGATTTTGAAGACAAAAAGCACGAAGCTATAATTGAGAGTTTGGAAAACAGAATAAAGGAGCAATCAGATGCTATGGAGAAAAAGAACTTTGAGCTCCATGCAACCGAAGGCTTATTGGCGGAAGCCGAAGCAAAAATAACAGAATTGAACACAAAGCTTCTCCGTCAATCTGAGCAGTTCGAACGAGAAAAGCAAGATCTTAATGCAAAAATTGAAGCCGAAGCTCAAAATTCGGATTTGAGAAAACTATTGATAAGCCTTCAAGAAAAATGTTTGGAATTTAGCAACAAATGCATTCAACGATTAAGAAAAATTTTCTACTCAATTGGAGCCAGTAGTGAAAAATTCACCCCCTCAGCTGAAGATCTACCGAAGACCTTTGACCATATTGAGGGTGAGATTGACGAGCTCGACGAAGTCATAGCTGGGCATGGTGATTTCTGTGCCTGGGTGGCTCTCGAGGCACTGTCGCAGCCTTCCTAAAAGCTGGTTGCGATCACGGAAAAATTGTCAATAGACCGAATTTCACTTTATCACCATCAATCTTAGATGACATTCCTGATCTCGCCCGAAGTATCTCGAATAGGTTTGTAAAAAATGATATGGACAAAAGGTGGGCGAGAAAAGGCTGGGGACGAAGCTCGGAGTCATCTCGAACCAGTAAGAAATCATACCTTGCGCTTACCTCTTCCTTGAAGCTTGACTTTGACTTACAACAACCTTATTCATGTAGGATGACGAAGCCGAAACTGATGACTGAAAAATGACGCCGAAGCTGAAGCTCCTTGAAGATTAAATAGTGCACTGTAGACAGTACTTGAGAAACTTTTGAGATAACTTTGTAAATGTAACTAAAACTTGTCTTTAATGTATTCTGTTCGTACCTTGTAATATGTTCTTACCCTTCCATTGATGTATGAGAAGTGCTTTGTTGTGGATGAAATTTCGTTTTTTGAGCCGAGGGCGAAAAAACACCTTCCCTTCTTTTCATACACAGCAAAGCATTCCCCTTCTTTCCGAAGCTCTCCTTTTTGTAGACGAAGCTCTCCTTATGCTATGATAATGATTATCCTACATATGCCTGGATGAATGCTTATGAATGCAAATGCTATGATGTAATGTGATGTGCAAATGAATGTTCAAACGCGTATCCGAAGCCATACTCATAGCCACTATTTCTTTAAAACAATCACACCTCAGCTCTGCATTCCCTTGGGAACGACTTTGGAGCTTCTTCGCCTTTACTTTTGGCGGAATCAGCGTTGACTTTTCGCTGTAAGCTCTGCATTCCCTTAGGAACGACTTTGGAGCTTCTTCGCCTTTACTTTGGCGGAATCAGCGTTGACTTTTTCGCTGTAAGCTCTGCATTCCCTTAGGAACGACTTTGGAGCTTCTTCGCCTTTACTTTCGGCGGAATCAGCGTTAACTTCGCTGTAAGCTCTGCATTCCCTTAGGAACGACTTTGGAGCTTCTTCGCCTTTACTTTTTGGCACTCGTTGGTGCGTTCTCAGCTTTTACATTTACAATTTTGGGGGATTTTTCTCTTATAGAACTAAAAAAAGGAAATTACATGTGACGGCCCCATTAAAAACCTTTCTCCCCCTTCAGAAAGGAAAAGGGTGCCATAAAAGAAAAATAAAATAAAATATGAAAAATTACATCGAGTTATACATAATATCGCCGAAGCTCATCCGCATTCCAAGATCTAGGAATGTCGTTGTCGTCCATATCCTTCAATCTGTATGAACCAGGTCTTGACGAAGATGCTACTAAGAAAGGTCCATCCCATTTCAACTGCAACTTGCCCACTGTTTCTGGGTTGGCCACTCTCCGAAGCACCAAGTGTCCTGGCTCAATGTTCTTTAGGCGAACCTTTCTATCTCGCCACTTGATTGTTTCGGCTTGATATTTATTGATGTTCTCCACAGCTTGCAGCTTGATCCCTTCTAAAGCATCTTTTTCCACAGAACAAGCAGCTTCGGAACCTGATTCTGTCGAAGCTACTACTCTTATTGATCCGGTTTTAGCTTCCTCCGGAGTTATTGCTTCGTCACCGAATAATAACTTGAATGGAGTAAAGCCTGTAGACCTTGATGTAGTTGTATTGTGGCTCCACACCACTTGGTTAACTGACCTGGCCACTTTCCCTTAGGTTGATTGAAGATTAACTTCATTATTCCTGTCATAATAATGCCATTGGCTCTTTCAACAAGTCCGTTTGATTCCGGATGCCTGACTGATGCAAAATGGATCTTCGTACCAATTTGATCACAAAAATCCCTGAAAGCTTCGGAGTCAAACTGTGTTCCATTATCCACAGTAATAGCCTTTGGTACCCCGAAACGACAAACAATATTCTGCCAGAAAAACTTTTGAACGGTGGCCGAAGTTATTGTGGCTAAAGGCTTTGCCTCAATCCATTTAGAAAAATATTCCACCGCAACTACAACATATCTTAGGTTCCCTTGGGCCGGTGGTAACGGACCTAACAAGTCAAGGCCCCACCTTTGTAATGGCCATATGGGTTGTATGAGTTGTGTTAAGGACGAAGGTTGTTTTTGATCTCTTGCACATTTCTGACAACCTTCGCACTTTTGAACTAATTCCGCTGCGTCCGAGGCTGCCTTCGGCCAATAAAACCCCTGACGGAAAACCTTTCCAAGTAACGGCCTAGATCCAATGTGAGATCCACACATGCCTGCATGTATTTCTTTCATCAACTCTATGCCTTCGCTCTAGATAAACACTTGAGTAGCGGAGAACAAACTCCATGTTTGTACAACTCCCCTTCTATCATGACATATGGACGAGCTCTTGCCTCTATCCTCCTATTATAAGCTTCGTCATCTGAAAGAAATTTACCCTGTAGGTAAGAGATGATCTCAGTTCTCCAATCTTCACTATAAACAGGAGATATATTGAGGACTGCTCTTTCAAGAAGTTCCACCGAAGGGCTTTTATTGTTTCGAAGAACACATCCGAAGGTAAGGGCAGCCTTGTGCCGCTGATTTAGCTAGCAAATCGGCATGCTCATTTTGTCCTCGAGGGATATTTTTAACAGAAAATCCTTCGAAGGAAGCTTCAACTCTTCGGACCATGTCCAGATATTTTTCAAGCTTCGGATCTTTAGCCTTACAACTCTTGTCAATATGACCCGAAACAACTTGAGAATCAGTTTTAAGTATGGCCCTTCTGATTCCCATTGCTTTTAGCTTCCGAAGCCCCAGAAGCAAGGCTTCGTACTCAGCGATGTTATTTGTGCAACTAAAATCAAGCTTTGCCGCATAGCAAGTTTTAACTTTGGAGGGTGAAACCAACACACAGCAGCTGCTCCTGCTCCGAAGGTTCCCCAAGACCCATCGCAAAACACTATCCATGCTTCAGCATCTTTATTTGTTTCTTCCTCCTGAGCCCCTGGCGTCCAGTCAGCAATGAAATCCGCTAACGCCTGAGACTGAATCGAAGATCTATGAACATATTCAATACAGAATTCGTTGAGCTCTGCAGCCCATTTTCCAATCCTTCCAGTAGCTTCTCTATTTCTCATAATATCCTTCAACGGCTGTGAAGAAGGAACAACAATATATATGCTTGAAAGTAATGCCGAAGCTTCCTGGATGCCATCAAAACAGCATACAACACCTTCTCCAATTCTGTATAGTTTTTCTTTGATATACTAAGAACTTCAGATACAAAATACACTGGGACCTGCTTTTTAACTTGGCCATCAAGCTTCTCGTGGACAAGTGCTGCACTCACCGAGTGCGAAGCTGCCACATATAATAACAAAGGAGCCCCTGGCGTTGGTGGAGTTAATGTTGTTAACTCTATCAGATATTGTTTCAATTCCTCGAAGGCTCTTTGTTGGCTTGGTCCCCATTGAAAGACTTCGGCTGATTTCAGCACTTCGAAGAATGGTAAGTTTCTCTCCGCTGATCTGGATATGAACCTATTGAGAGATGCCAACCTTCCTGTCAATCTTTGAGCCCCCTTTTTTGTAGTTGGTGGCTCCATCCGAAGTATAGCTTCAATTTTACTTGGATTAGCTTCGATTCCCTTTGTTGAAACCAAACATCCAAGAAATTTCCCCTTCTTTACTCCAAAAACACATTTTTCTGGATTCAATTTTAAGCCAGCTTGTCTGAATTTAGCGAAGGTCTCCTGCAAATCAGCCAATATGATTCTCCTGTTTCGTGCTTTTTACAATGATGTCATCACATAAGTTAGCACATTTCTGCCTATCTGAGACTGGAGAACTCTCGCAGTCATTCTGCTGAAACTTCCTCCAGCGTTTTTGAGCCCCTCAGGCATCCGAAGAATAGCAATACGTGCCACTTGGAGTTATGAAGCTAGTCTTCGGCTCATCTTCCTTTTTCATCCAGATTTGATGGTAGCCTGAATAACAGTCTAACAGACTCATGAGTTTCTGAAGAGCTGCTGCATCAACTAAAGAGTCTATCCTTGGCAATGGGAATTCATCCTTCGGACAAGCCTTGTTAAGATCTGTAAAATCGATACACATTCGCCACTTGCCATTTGCCTTTTTTACCATAACAGTGTTAGCTAGCCATTCTGGATACTTTACTTCTCTGATAACTCCTGCACTGAGGAGTCTCTTGACTTCATTACGAGCACCTTCGGCTTTATCATCTGACATTTTCCGAAGCCTCTGCTTTCTGGGTCTGAAAGATGGATCAACATTAAGCGAGTGCTCAATAACATCCCTATTAACTCCGCAAAGATCATTGGCTGACCATGCAAAAACATCTTTGTTGTTGAACAAAACCTTATCAAGGTTTTCTCTTGTTCTTCGGATAACTGAGAAGCCCAACAGCACCTTCTGCTCTGCTATGTCCTCACATAAGAGCATGGGCTTCGGCTGATCTGCTGAAGCTGCTTTCTCCCTTCTGAATTTGTATTGTTCACAAGCTTCAGCTCCATCTATGTTATGAATTGCTTTTGAGTCAGTCCAGTTTCCTTCGGCCCTTCTTGGCGGCTTCCTGACTTCCATGGATAGCGATGGGTCCTTGATCCGAAGGTATCTTCATGCAGAGATAAGCAGGATGAAGAATTGCCTTCGAAAGCATTGAGGGTGCCACGACCAATGATTGCATTGTAAGGATATTCATGTCAACAATGTCAAACACAATTTGCTCAGTTCTGGTGTTGTTGATGAACCCGAAGGTCACTGGCATGGTGATCTTGCCCAGTGCTACAATTTGTCTTCCTCCGAAGCCACAGAGAGGATGTGTAGCATCATGAATCTTATCTTCTGGCTCTTGCATTTGTCTGAAGGCCTTAGCAAATATGATATCAGCTGCACTACCTGTGTCAACCAAGACATTATGGACCAGAAATCCTTTGATAACACAAGAGATAACCATGGCATCGTTGTAGTGAGTAATCCTTGAGCTGAAGATCCTCTTGGGAGAAGGTAATGGGAATGTGAGACCATTTTGACTTGATGAAGGGTCCCTGCACCCCAACATGCTTGTACCCTTCTCTGTGCCTCTTTTTTCTGCTTCTTATTGGGCTGGCTCTGAGGACGAACCACCTGTAATCGGGAGCACTAGCTTCGGGTCCGAAGCAGCTCCAGCTCGATCATTGAACGAAGCCATCAGCTCAAAAAGTGGAAGTGAGTTCACCGGAGGTGGGCGCCAATGTTGGAGACTTGCTCTCAAATGCTATGAATTAAGAACAAGGCAACATAAAATGTTAAATAACAATGCCCTTCGTCCACCGAAACATTATCTCCAGAAGGATCTAATGAACTTCGGACGAAGGTCACGAATATGATATTACAAAGGTTTCACCTTCGTAATTAAATTTATAAAGGTAATATAAAGTGAGGTTGGAACATGAAGCATTGCATATAAATATCTTGAAAACAAACGATGTCATTCATATGTCCTATTATATGAATTTAAGATGTTTGAATACAAAGATTAAATACATCTATACCTTTGCCTTGACAAGCAATCGAGTAATGCGTTAGTGATCACAGGAATCTTGTGAACAGTAAGGGAATACTGTTCACTATTTATAGGCACAGGACACAGCCTGTGAGGAATTACAATTATGCCCCTCATAGAACTTTACAACATTGACTCAGATCTTTATGGACTAGAAGGTCATTCCATCTTTAAGTCGGTTTCCAATACCGAAGCTTCATGAAGAAGAACCTTCGGTCATCTTATACAAACAGCTTCAGCCGAAAACCGCTTCTTCCTAGAAGACCTTCGGCGACGAAGCATAGGCCCAACAGACCATTTCTTGGTCAAAAATCCGTACGTGTTAGCCTTTTGTATTTTTTGAAAATGGTCATTCATGGCTATTTTCGACAAAAATGGGGGTTGTGTGGCCATTGATCATCGACCAGACGCTCATACACCTCACCCCACATATGTTTCCTTGCCATAGATCACATTCTTGGATTTCTGGTGGAGACCATTTCTTGGTTAAAAACTCGTACGTGTTAGCTTTCGGTATTATTGAAAATGGTCGTTCATGGCTATTTTCGACAAAAATGGGGGTTGTGTGGCCATTGATCATCGACCAGAGGCTCGTACACCTCACCCCACATATGTTTCCTTGCCGAAAATAGCCATGAGCGACCATATTCAAAAATATTAGAGGCTAACACCTACGGATTTTAGACCAAGAAATGGTCGCTCATGGCTATTTTCAAGGTCGCTCGTGGCTATTTTCATAAAAAATGGGGGTTGTGTGGCCATTTATCATCGACTAGAGGCTCATAAACCTCACCCCACATATGTTTCCTTGCCATAGATTACATTCTTGGATTTCTGGTGGAAACCATTTCTTGGTTAAAAACTCGTACGTGTTAGCCTTCGATATTATTGAAAATGGTCATTCATGGCTATTTTCGACAAAAATGGGGGTTGTGTGGCCATTGATCATCGACCAGAGGCTCATAAACCTCACCCCACATATGTTTCCTTGCCATAGATCACATTCTTGGATTTCTGGTGGAAACCATTTCTTGGTCAAAAATCCGTAGGTGTTAGCCTTCGGTATTTTTGAAAAT
Source organism: Zea luxurians (assembly GCA_029449295.1). Taxonomy (NCBI): domain Eukaryota; kingdom Viridiplantae; phylum Streptophyta; class Magnoliopsida; order Poales; family Poaceae; genus Zea; species Zea luxurians. The sequence goes on along the minus strand of JAOPSE010002903.1, from coordinate 59,197 downwards.
GGTCGTTCATGGCTATTTTCGACAAAATGGGGGTTGTGTGGCCATTGATCATCGACCAGACGCTCATACACCTCACCCCACATATGTTTCCTTGCCATAGATCACATTCTTGGATTTCTGGTGGAGACCATTTCTTGGTCTAAAATCCGTAGGTCTTAGCCTCTAGTATTATTGAAAATGGTCATTCATGGCTATTTTCGGCAAAATGGGGGTTGTGTGGCCATTGATCGTCGACAGAGGCTCATACACCTCACCCCACATATGTTTCCTTGCCATAGATCACATTCTTGGATTTTTGGTGGAGACCATTTCTTGGTCAAAAACTCGTACGTGTTAGCCTTCGGTATTATTGAAAATGGTCGTTCATGGCTATTTTCGGCAAAATGGGGGTTGTGTGGCCATTGATCGTCGACCAGAGGCTCATACACCTCACCCCACATATGTTTCCTTGCCATAGATCACATTCTTGGATTTCTGGTGGAGACCATTTCTTGGGCAAAAATCCGTAGGTGTTAGCCTTCGGTATTATTGAAAATGGTCGTTCATGGCTATTTTTGACAAAAATGGGGGTTGTGTGGCCATTGATCATCGACCAGACGCTCATACACCTCACCCCACATATGTTTCCTTGTCATAGATCACATTCTTGGATTTCTGGTGGAGACCATTTCTTGGTCTAAAATCCGTAGGTGTTAGCCTCTAGTATTATTGAAAATGGTCGCTCATGGCTATTTTCAAGGTCGTTCATGGCTATTTTCGACAAAAATGGGGGTTGTGTGGCCATTGATCATCGACCAGACACTCATACACCTCACCCCACATATGTTTCCTTGCCATAGATCACATTCTTGGATTTCTGGTGGAGACCATTTCTTGGTTAAAAACTCGTACGTGTTAGCCTTCGGTATTATTGAAAATGGTCGTTCATGGCTATTTTCGACAAAAATGGGGGTTGTGTGGCCATTGATCATCGACCAGAGGCTCGTACACCTCACCCCACATATGTTTCCTTGCCATAGATCACATTCTTGGATTTCTGGTGGAGACCATTTCTTGGTCTAAAATCCGTAGGTGTTAGCCTCTAATATTATTGAAAATGGTCGCTCATGGCTATTTTCGGCAAAATGGGGGTTGTGTGGCCATTGATCATCGACTAAAGGCTCGTACACCTCACCCCACATATGTTTCCTTGCCATAGATCACATTCTTGGATTTCTGGTGGAGACCATTTCTTGGTTAAAAACTCGTACGTGTTAGCCTTCGGTATTATTGAAAATGGTCGTTCATGGCTATTTTCAGCAAAATGGGGGTTCTGTGGCCATTGATCATCGACCAGAGGCTCGTACACCTCACCCCACATATGTTTCCTTGCCATAGATCACATTCTTGGATTTCTGGTGGAGACCATTTCTTGGTCAAAAATCCGTAGGTGTTAGCCTTTGGTATTTTTGAAAATGGTCGTTCATGGCTATTTTCATAAAAAATGGGGGTTGTGTGGCCATTGATCATCGACCAGAGGCTCATACACCTCACCCCACATATGTTTCCTTGCCATAGATCACATTCTTGGATTTCTGGTGGAGACCATTTCTTGGTCAAAAATCCGCAGGTCTTAGCCTCTAGTATTATTGAAAATGGTCGCTCATGGCTATTTTCAAGGTCGCTCATGGCTATTTTCATAAAAAATGGGGGTTGTGTGCCATTGATCATCGACCAGAGGCTCATACACCTCACCCCACATATGTTTCCTTGCCATAGATCACATTCTTGGATTTCTGGTGGAGACCGTTTCTTGGATAAAAACTCGTAGGTGTTAGCCTTCGGTATTATTGAAAATGGTCATTCATGGCTATTTTCGACAAAAATGGGGGTTGTGTGGCCATTGATCATCGACTAGAGGCTCATACACCTCACCCCACATATGTTTCCTTGCCATAGATCACATTCTTGGATTTCTGGTGGAGACCATTTCTTGGTCAAAAATCCGTAGGTGTTAGCCTTCGGTATTATTGAAAATGGTCGTTCATGGCTATTTTCGACAAAATGGGGGTTGTGTGGCAATTGATCATCGACCAGAGGCTCATACACCTCACCCCACATATGTTTCCTTGCCATAGATCACATTCTTGGATTTCTGGTGGAGACCATTTCTTGGTCAAAAATCCGTAGGTCTTAGCCTCCAGTATTATTGAAAATGGTCGCTCATGGCTATTTTCATAAAAAATGGGGGTTGTGTGGCCATTTATCATCGACTAGAGGCTCATAAACCTCACCCCACATATATTTCCTTGCCATAGATCACATTCTTGGATTTCTGGTGGAGACCATTTCTTGGTTAAAAACTCGTACGTGTTAGCCTTCGGTATTATTGAAAATGGTCATTCATGGCTATTTTCGGCAAAATGGGGGTTGTGTGGCCATTGATCATCGACCAGAGGCTCATACACCTCACCCCACATATGTTTCCTTGCCATAGATCACATTCTTGGATTTCTGGTGGAGACCATTTCTTGGTCAAAAATCCGTACGTGTTAGCCTTTGGTATTTTTGAAAATGGTCATTCATGGCTATTTTCGACAAAAATGGGGGTTGTGTGGCCATTGATCATCGACCAGACGCTCATACACCTCACCTCACATATGTTTCCTTGCCATAGATCACATTCTTGGATTTCTGGTGGAGACCATTTCTTGGTTAAAAACTCGTACGTGTTAGCCTTCGGTATTATTGAAAATGGTCGTTCATGGCTATTTTCGACAAAAATGGGGGTTGTGTGGCCATTGATCATCGACCAGAGGCTCGTACACCTCACCCCACATATGTTTCCTTGCCATAGATCACATTCTTGGATTTCTGGTGGAGACCATTTCTAGGTCTAAAATCCGTAGGTGTTAGCCTCTAATATTATTGAAAATGGTCGCTCATGGCTATTTTCAAGGTCGCTCATGGCTATTTTCATAAAAAATGGGGGTTGTGTGGCCATTTATCATCGACTAGAGGCTCATAAACCTCACCCCACATATGTTTCCTTGCCATAGATTACATTCTTGGATTTCTGGTGGAAACCATTTCTTGGTTAAAAACTCGTACGTGTTAGCCTTCGGTATTATTGAAAATGGTCGTTCATGGCTATTTTCGACAAAAATGGGGGTTGTGTGGCCATTGATCATCGACCAGAGGCTCGTACACCTCACCCCACATATGTTTCCTTGCCATAGATCACATTCTTGGATTTCTGGTGGAGACCATTTCTTGGTCTAAAAATCCGTAGGTGTTAGCCTCTAATATTATTGAAAATGGTCGCTCATGGCTATTTTCGGCAAAAATGGGGGTTGTGTGGCCATTGATCATCGACTAAAGGCTCGTACACCTCACCCCACATATGTTTCCTTGCCATAGATCACATTCTTGGATTTCTGGTGGAGACCATTTCTTGGTCAAAAATCCGTAGGTGTTAGCCTTCGGTATTATTGAAAATGGTCGTTCATGGCTATTTTCGACAAAAATGGGGGTTGTGTGGCCATTTATCATCGACTAGAGGCTCATACACCTCACCCCACATATGTTTCCTTGCCATAGATTACATTCTTGGATTTCTGGTGGAAACCATTTTCTTGGTTAAAAACTCGTACGTGTTAGCCTTCGGTATTATTGAAAATGGTCAGTCATGGCTATTTTCGGCAAAATGGGGGTTGTGTGGCCATTGATCGTCGACCAGAGGCTCATACACCTCACCCCACATATGTTTCCTTGTCGTAGATCACATTCTTGGATTTCTGGTGGAGACCATTTCTTGGTCAAAAATCCGTAGGTGTTAGCCTTCGGTATTATTGAAAATGGTCGTTCATGGCTATTTTCGACAAAAATGGGGGTTGTGTGGCCATTGATCATCGACCAGACGCTCATACACCTCACCCCACATATGTTTCCTTGCCATAGATCACATTCTTGGATTTCTGGTGGAGACCATTTCTTGGGCAAAAATCCGTAGGTGTTAGCCTTCGGTATTATTGAAAATGGTCGTTCATGGCTATTTTCGACAAAAATGGGGGTTGTGTGGCCATTGATCATCGACCAGACGCTCATACACCTCACCCCACATATGTTTCCTTGCCATAGATCACATTCTTGGATTTCTGGTGGAGACCATTTCTTGGTCTAAAATCCGTAGGTGTTAGCCTTAGGTATTATTGAAAATGGTCGCTCATGGCTATTTTCGACAAAAATGGGGGTTGTGTGGCCATTGATCATCGACCAGATGCTCATACACCTCACCCCACATATGTTTCCTTGCCATAGATCACATTCTTGGATTTCTGGTGGAGACCATTTCTTGGTCTAAAATCCGTAGGTGTTAGCCTCTAGTATTATTGAAAATGGTCGCTCATGGCTATTTTCAAGGTCGCTCATGGCTATTTTCATAAAAAATGGGGGTTGTGTGGCCATTTATCATCGACTAGAGGCTCATAAACCTCACCCCACATATGTTTCCTTGCCATAGATTACATTCTTGGATTTCTGGTGGAAACCATTTCTTGGTTAAAAACTCGTACGTGTTAGCCTTCGGTATTATTGAAAATGGTCATTCATGGCTATTTTCGGCAAAATGGGGGTTGTGTGGCCATTGATCATCGACCAGAGGCTCGTACACCTCACCCCACATATGTTTCCTTGCCATAGATCACATTCTTAGATTTCTGGTGGAGACCATTTCTTGGTCAAAAATCCGTAGGTGTTAGCCTTCGGTATTATTGAAAATGGTCATTCATGGCTATTTTCGACAAAAATGGGGGTTGTGTGGCATTGATCATCGACCTAGAGGCTCATACACCTCACCCCACATATGTTTCCTTGCCATAGATCACATTCTTGGATTTCTGGTGGAGACCATTTCTTGGTCTAAAAATCCGTAGGTGTTAGCCTTCGGTATTATTGAAAATGGTCATTCATGGCTATTTTCGGCAAAATGGGGGTTGTGTGGCCATTGATCATCGACCAGAGGCTCGTACACCTCACCCCACATATGTTTCCTTGCCATAGATCACATTCTTAGATTTCTGGTGGAGACCATTTCTTGGTCAAAAATCCGTAGGTGTTAGCCTTCGGTATTATTGAAAATGGTCATTCATGGCTATTTTCGACAAAAATGGGGGTTGTGTGGCATTTGATCATCGACTAGAGGCTCATACACCTCACCCCACATATGTTTCCTTGCCATAGATCACATTCTTGGATTTCTGGTGGAGACCATTTCTTGGTCTAAAATCCGTAGGTGTTAGCCTCTAGTATTATTGAAATGGTCGCTCATGGCTATTTTCAAGGTCGCTCATGGCTATTTTCATAAAAAATGGGGGTTGTGTGGCCATTTATCATCGACTAGAGGCTCATAAACCTCACCCCACATATGTTTCCTTGTCATAGATTACATTCTTGGATTTCTGGTGGAGACCATTTCTTGGTTAAAAACTCGTACGTGTTAGCCTTCGGTATTATTGAAAATGGTCATTCATGGCTATTTTCGGCAAAATGGGGGTTGTGTGGCCATTGATCGTCGACCAGAGGCTCATACACCTCACCCCACATATGTTTCCTTGCCATAGATCACATTCTTGGATTTCTGGTGGAGACCATTTCTTGGTCAAAAATCCGTAGGTGTTAGCCTTCGATATTATTGAAAATGGTCATTCATGGCTATTTTCGACAAAAATGGGGGTTGTGTGGCCATTGATCGCGACCAGAGGCTCATACACCTCACCCCACATATGTTTCCTTGTCGTAGATCACATTCTTGGATTTCTGGTGGAGACCATTTCTTGGTCAAAAATCCGTAGGTGTTAGCCTTCGATATTATTGAAAATGGTCGTTCATGGCTATTTTCGACAAAAATGGGGGTTGTGTGACAATTGATCATCGACCAGAGGCTCATACACCTCACCCCACATATGTTTCCTTGCCATAGATCACATTCTTGGATTTCTGGTGGAGACCATTTCTTGGTCAAAAATCCGTAGGTGTTAGCCTTCGGTATTATTGAAAATGGTCGTTCATGGCTATTTTCGACAAAAATGGGGGTTGTGTGGCCATTGATCATCGACCAGAGGCTCATACACCTCACCCCACATATGTTTCCTTGCCATAGATCACATTCTTGGATTTCTGGTGGAGACCATTTCTTGGTCAAAAATCCGTACGTGTTAGCCTCTAGTATTATTGAAAATGGTCGCTCATGGCTATTTTCAAGGTCGCTCATGGCTATTTTCATAAAAAATGGGGGTTGTGTGGCCATTGATCATCGACCAGAGGCTCATACACCTCACCCCACATATGTTTCCTTGCCATAGATCACATTCTTGGATTTCTGGTGGAGACCATTTCTTGGTTAAAAACTCGTAGGTGTTAGCCTTCGGTATTATTGAAAATGGTCATTCATGGCTATTTTCGGCAAAATGGGGGTTTTGTGGCCATTTATCATCGACCAGAGGCTCATACACCTCACCCCACATATGTTTCCTTGCCATAGATTACATTCTTGGATTTCTGGTGGAGACCATTTCTTGGTTAAAAACTCGTACGTGTTAGCCTTTGGTATTTTTGAAAATGGTCATTCATGGCTATTTTCGACAAAAATGGGGGTTGTGTGGCCATTGATCATCGACCAGACGCTCATACACCTCACCCCACATATGTTTCCTTGCCATAGATCACATTCTTGGATTTATGGTGGAGACCATTTCTTGGTCAAAAATCCGTAGGTGTTAGCCTTCAGTGTCATTGAAAATGGTCGTTCATGGCTATTTTCGACAAAAATTAGGGTTGTGTGGCCATTGATCGTCGACCAGAGGCTCATACACCTCACCCCACATATGTTTCCTTGCCATAGATCACACCATAGATTACATTCTTGGATTTCTGGTGGAAACCATTTCTTGGTTAAAAACTCGTACGTGTTAGCCTTCGGTATTATTGAAAATGGTCATTCATGGCTATTTTCGGCAAAATGGGGGTTGTGTGGCCATTGATCATCGACCAGAGGCTCGTACACCTCACCCCACATATGTTTCCTTGCCATAGATCACATTCTTGGATTTCTGGTGGAGTCCATTTCTTGGTCAAAAATCCGTAGGTGTTAGCCTTTGGTATTTTTGAAAATGGTCATTCATGGCTATTTTCGACAAAAATGGGGGTTGTGTGGCCATTGATCATCGACCAGACGCTCATACACCGCACCCCACATATGTTTCCTTGCCATAGATCACATTCTTGGATTTCTGGTGGAGACCATTTCTTGGTTAAAAACTCGTACGTGTTAGCCTTCGGTATTATTGAAAATGGTCGTTCATGGCTATTTTCGGCAAAATGGGGGTTGTGTGGCCATTGATCTTCCACCATAGGCTCATACACCTCACCCCACATATGTTTCCTTGCCATAGATCACATTCTTGGATTTCTGGTGGAGACCATTTCTTGGTCAAAAATCCGTAGGTGTTAGCCTTCGGTATTATTGAAAATGGTCGTTCATGGCTATTTTCGACAAAATGGGGGTTGTGTGGCCATTGATCATCGACCAGAGGCTCATACACCTCACCCCACATATGTTTCCTTGTCGTAGATCACATTCTTGGATTTCTGGTGGAGACCATTTCTTGGGCAAAAATCCGTAGTTGTTAGCCTTCGATATTATTGAAAATGGTCGTTCATGGCTATTTTCGACAAAAATGGGGGTTGTGTGGCCATTGATATTCGACCAGAGGCTCATACACCTCACTACACATATGTTTCCTTGCCATAGATCACATTCTTGGATTTCTGGTGGAGACCATTTCTTGGTCAAAAATCCGTAGGTGTTAGCCTTCGGTATTATTGAAAATGGTCGTTCATGGCTATTTTCGACAAAAATGGGGGTTGTGTGGCCATTGATCATCGACCAGAGGCTCATACACCTCACCCCACATATGTTTCCTTGCCATAGATCACATTCTTGGATTTCTGGTGGAGACCATTTCTTGGTCAAAAATCTGTAGGTGTTAGCCTTCGGTATTATTGAAAATGGTCGTTCATGGCTATTTTCGACAAAAATGGGGGTTGTGTGGCCATTGATCATCGACCAGAGGCTCATACACCTCACCCCACATATGTTTCCTTGCCATAGATCACATTCTTGGATTTTTGGTGGAGACCATTTCTTGGTTAAAAACTCGTAGGTGTTAGCCTTCGGTATTATTGAAAATGGTCATTCATGGCTATTTTCGGCAAAATGGGGGTTGTGTGGCCATTTATCATCGACCAGAGGCTCATACACCTCACCCCACATATGTTTCCTTGCCATAGATTACATTCTTGGATTTCTGGTGGAGACCATTTCTTGGTTAAAAACTCGTACGTGTTAGCCTTTGGTATTTTTGAAAATGGTCATTCATGGCTATTTTCGACAAAAATGGGGGTTGTGTGGCCATTGATCATCGACCAGACGCTCATACACCTCACCCCACATATGTTTCCTTGCCATAGATCACATTCTTGGATTTATGGTGGAGACCATTTCTTGGTCAAAAATCCGTAGGTGTTAGCCTTCAGTGTCATTGAAAATGGTCGTTCATGGCTATTTTCGACAAAAATTAGGGTTGTGTGGCCATTGATCGTCGACCAGAGGCTCATACACCTCACCCCACATATGTTTCCTTGCCATAGATCACACCATAGATTACATTCTTGGATTTCTGGTGGAAACCATTTCTTGGTTAAAAACTCGTACGTGTTAGCCTTCGGTATTATTGAAAATGGTCACTCATGGCTATTTTCGGCAAAATGGGGGTTGTGTGGCCATTGATCATCGACCAGAGGCTCGTACACCTCACCCCACATATGTTTCCTTGCCATAGATCACATTCTTGGATTTCTGGTGGAGACCATTTCTTGGTCAAAAATCCGTAGGTGTTAGCCTTTAGTATTTTTGAAAATGGTCATTCATGGCTATTTTCGACAAAAATGGGGGTTGTGTGGCCATTGATCATCGACCAGACGCTCATACACCTCACCCCACATATGTTTCCTTGCCATAGATCACATTCTTGGATTTCTGGTGGATGACCATTTCTTGGTTAAAAACTCGTACGTGTTAGCCTTCGGTATTATTGAAAATGGTCGTTCATGGCTATTTTCGGCAAAATGGGGGTTGTGTGGCCATTGATCTTCCACCATAGGCTCATACACCTCACCCCACATATGTTTCCTTGCCATAGATCTACATTCTTGGATTTCTGGTGGAGACCATTTCTTGGTCAAAAATCCGTAGGTGTTAGCCTTCGGTATTATTGAAAATGGTCGTTCATGGCTATTTTCGACAAAAATGGGGGTTGTGTGGCCATTGATCATCGACCAGAGGCTCATACACCTCACCCCACATATGTTTCCTTGCCATAGATCACATTCTTGGATTCTGGTGGAGACCATTTCTTGGTCAAAAATCCGTAGGTGTTAGCCTTCGGTATTTTTGAAAATGGTCATTCATGGCTATTTTCGGCAAAATGGGGGTTGTGTGGCCATTGATCATCGACCAGAGGCTCGTACACCTCACCCCACATATGTTTCCTTGCCATAGATCAAATGTTCTCCACCATAAATCCAAGAATGTGATCTATGGCAAGGAAACATATGTGTAGTGAGGTGTATGAGCCTCTGGTCGAAGATCAATGGTCTCCACCAGAAATCCAAGAATGTGATCTATGGCAAGGAAACATATGTGGGGTGAGGTGTATGAGCCTCTGGTCGATGATCAATGGCCACACAACCCCCATTTTGTCGAAAATAGCCATGAATGACCATTTTCAATAATACCGAAGGCTAACACGTACGAGTTTTTAACCAAGAAATGGTTTCCACCAGAAATCCAAGAATGTAATATATGGCAAGGAAACATATGTGGGGTGAAGTGTACGAGCCTCTGGTCGATGATCAATGGCCACACAACCCCCATTTTTTATGAAAATAGCCATGAGCGACCATTTTCAATAATACTAGAGGCTAACACCTACGGATTTTAGACCAAGAAATGGTTGATAGTCGCCTAGAGGGGGGGGTGAATAGGGCGAAACTGAAATTTACAAATATAAACACAACTACAAGTCGGGTTAGCGTTAGAAATATGAAACCGAGTCCGCGAGAGAGGGTGGAAAACAAATCGCAAGCAAATGAAGAGTGGTGACACGCGGATTTGTTTTACGAGGTTCGGTTCTCTCAAACCTACTCCCCGTTGAGGAGGCCACAAAGGCCGGGTCTCTTTCAACCCTTCCCTCTCTCAAACGATCCCACGGATCGAGTGAGCTTTCTCTTCTCAATCACTTGGAACACAAAGTACCCACAAGGACCACCACAAGTTTGGTGTCTCTTGCCTCAATTACAAGTGAGTTTGATCGCAATGAAGGAATCAAGAAAGAAGAAAGCAATCCAAGTGCAAGAGCTCGAAAGAACACAAGCAAATCTCTCTCTCTAGTCACTAGGGCGTTGTGTGGAATTTGGAGAGGATTTGATCTCTTTGGTGTGTCTAGAATTGAATGCTAGAGCTCTTGTAAGTAGTTGGGAAGTGGAAAACTTGGATGCAATGAATGTGTAACACCCGGATTTTAGGGGTCCAAACCCGGGGTTTAACATAAACACCAGGTATGCTGGGACCAAGTCTCATACATATGATGTATAGTGGCACAGGATCGAATGTCACAACTTTATATATAACAGGAGTTCTATACAAATAAATAGTTACATTATAAGGAGACAACGGTCCAGCAACCCAAAGTTGACTGGGAGACGACGACCTAGACCTCTCACGAACTCATCACAGCATCCTCCATGAGCATCATCCTGCAGTACCTGATCTTGACCTGTGGTGTATGTGAGACAGCAAGAGTGAGCTCACATACGTTCATCGCTCAACAAGTTGTGGGGAATAATGTGCATGAACTCGCCAAAGGAGGGAGCTCACGTGAAGTGTAAGGCTTACCAAAGAAGATGGTTAGAGCTGAGCATTGCTTTTAAAGTTGGTCAAATTTTATTAGCAGTTACTAAGTATAAGTAAATACCAACCCAATTAAATAGTAGAACAAGAGTAACAAACTTCACCCTGCAATGCAATGCATATGACAAATTGAGTTTAAGTTCCATAATTTAATCATGTGAGGGTCCGAGCTGCTCATGACCGTGAGCACGGCTAGTATACCAGTTTTACACTCTGTAGAGGTTGCGCATCTTACCCACAAGTCGTGTATCCCATGTCGCCAGGGTTTGCAAAGCCCTTAGACACTTCCGAGGTGAATGGCTAGGGATCCACTACGAGGCCTTTACAAAGTTCCACTAGCTTCCGAAAACCCGCTACAGTTTATAGGAAGATCCAGTGCAGGAATCCCTTGCAGGACCCGCCATCGCAGCAAAATCCTCCCGAGGGCCTCCCTACACTGACCTCTCCCCTACTGCCCTTGCCCCTTTCGGGTAAGGTAGTCTTCCACTAGCTTTCCTAATTAATCAGCCAAGGGCGTCCCATACCACCCTTGTGGTAGCACTGTTTTCCCGGGTGGTCGCTCCATGTTCCAATTAACATAATGATCTTAACATGAACCATAAATAACAACTGATAACAAAAGTATAATCATGAATGGTGTATCTTCCATAGCCCAAAAACCACATAATATCACTAGCAAGTACTACCCAGAAAGTTCAGTGGTAAACAAGGTATAAAGATAGACAAAACTAGGGAAACCTATTGGTCCCATCAAAATTAACCTATGTCAGAATCATTATGATTAATTAGAACATGAGTAGTGTAAAAAAGAGTGATCAAGGGCACAACTTGCCTGGCCTTGAGATTCCAGGTACCAGGATGATCCTTCAGATCCTCGTGACCTCACTGCTAGTCGTACGCAATACAAACATACATGGATAGGCAAAATTAACATTACACCAAACATATATGCAAAAATACATATTAATAATCTATACATTAAAATAAAACCACAGGAACTGGAATCATTAAATTTGGAGTTGTAGATTTTAAGTTATGATTTTCCAAAGATTATATGTGCTTATTACAAGATTAGTTAAGATAACAATTTTAATGTGACTTTTATGTAAAACCAGTGGCACTAATTAATAAACAATAATATTACAAAATTATAGGAAGTGGAATGGATTAATTTGGAGTTGTAGAATTCAAGTTATGAATTTCCTAAGATTTAAGGTGATTATAATATGATTAAATGATAAATAAATTTTCTGACAGAGTTCATGTCAAAACAGTGATTCTAAATGGTAGAGAATATTATTACAAATTTTAGGAATTGGAATGACTCAATTTGGAGCTAAAATGAATTAGTTATGAATTAATTAAGTTTCTGGATTTATTTTAACACTAAAAATCATTTTCTAAATCATTTTCTATGATTTTCCTATTCACTGGACTGGGCCTCAATTATAAGAAAAGTCAGGGGGCTCGGGGTAAGTCGTCCCAGACTCAGTCAACAGTGACATATGGACGGGGTTCTATTTCTGTAAAACCCAGGGGCTCTTTAATAAATTTCCTGACCGAAAGGGTATCACGCGATCTGAGCCGCCCGATCTAACATGAGCGCCCCAGATTAGAACTGGGTATCCCTGAACCGGTATGCAATCCCCGCGGTTGGATCTAAAATCAAGGGCAGGGATTTAAAGAAGTCGAGATCCCCCCAGAGCCACACGATCGAGATCAAACGGCCCATAACTATTCTGGGTGAATCGGTATCCACATCTAATCGTGGCCACACGTTTGAGATCCAACGGTCTCAACGTCTCTCCCCAAATCGATACTGACGACGGCGGCGCCGCCCACCCCGCACGGCGGAGCACGCCGGCGAGGATTTCAATTGGCCATTCCCGAGCTCCAATCTCCAATTAAACTGAGCTACACGATGTATGAACAAGGGCGATCATGTTAACGGCAAAACGTACCCAAGATAGTAGCGCAGAGATGCTTGCCCACGGTGCGAGCGGATCCGCGGCGGAGCCTTCACCACGGCGAGCAATTGCCGGTCCCCTGCGCCCCAATCGGGCCAGCCGAGACCACGCACGTTTCGCAGGGATCGGGAGGGAGTGCACAGGCTAGCTACCCTGACCGGTCGCGAGCACACCACGAATTGAGCCCGCGGCGGCGCTATTCTTCTTTCTCTCTCGGTGTTACGGCAGTGGTCGCCGTCGTAGGTGGATACGGGAGGGGAGGCGAGCTTGGTGAGCTTTATACCCGGAGCAAAGTCCGAGCGAGGAGGAGGCGGTGACTGGTAGGAGCGCGATCCTCGGCGGCGAGCTCGCGCGATCCGTTGGTTGAAGACCGGACTGACGAAGCGGGCCCCGCGGACCAGAGAGAGGAGAAGCAGGCGAGCGCGCGCGTGAAAGGCTGACGAGGAGGGCCCAGATGGCATACACCCAACGCGCGCGCGGGTTGGAGCGCGCCGACAGACGGGTCCCACAGGTCAGCGCCGCAGAGTGGAGCTGGGCCGTGCGCGTGTGGAGAGAAAAACAGCAATGGGCCGAATTGCAGGATTCCGGCCCAGGTATGCTTTTCTTCTTTTTCTTTTTCTTTTCTATTTTCTTTTCTCCATTTTCAAATCCAATTTGAGTTCAAGTTTAAATTCAAACTTTGTGTGGATCTTCATTTGTAAACTCTATTTTTGCAATTAAAAATATTAAGCCTGAAGATTTATTTATATATTTATTTATATTTTCATATCTCTTTCTTTTCCTTATTTCCAAAACCCTAATTTCAAATCTAGGGTTTAATCAAGCTTCAAATAAGTATTACCTTATTATTTTTATCCTCATGGTTTTATTTAATGCACAACACATAAAACTCCCACATGAGAGCCAAATATGGTTTATTATTATTTTATTCACTTAAGCCAATGCTTTTTAAATAGGGAGATGAGTCTTCAAATGTTATGAGAATTCTAAAGGGAGAGAAAAGAAAAATTCTAATGCAAGATCTTTGAAAATTTTTACTATATTCTCAAAATTATATTTAGGGTGTACAAATCCTACCCCCTTAAAAATAATCTCGTCCTCGAGATTTAGTAAGGACAGGATATATATCAAGTTATCTCAAAACATATGCACTTTTTTTTTTGTCTATAATTGGTTCAAAATCCAGATTTTTTTTTTAGTCAATAGTGGTGATTAGGAGAGCATAGGTATATATAGGTGTAGCCACTTTATTATGCAGGATGAATGATATCTTTAATGCATATGTAGTTTTGGGTAAGAAGGAGTGGGGTAAGAGAAGACTCCATCCAAGATTGCGGATCTTGATTCATCTAGGTGACCTTACTTGATCCTTGAAGACTTGAGTTGGTGCTCATCCTTCCTTGATGAAGTTGATCATCTTCTCCGGTCTTGTCTCATTGATTAGGAGTTAGTGTATATTATTGGCTGGGGAATATGGTTAAAATAGATGTGGATGAGATAGACTACATGATGTAGATCAAAAGTTTATTTGATGTTAGGTGGGGATAAACAGATCATGCAATCCATTATGAATCTATTGGTCGAGTTAGATCTTCTGCTCATGGTTGAGTTAGTCTAATGATGCTAAGTTAACACCTTGACTAGTAAGGTCTAATCTCCTTCTTACCTGTATCATTAGTCTGATTAAGTAGGCCACATTAGATTAGTTTAGTAGATGGCTATGAGTTAAATGAGATTAGTCAGAGTCTGGTTTGATTGTTTTGCTTCTGTATGGTTTGGATAGGGTATGTAACCTGGGTATGGCTGAACTGATCTAAGTCATCAATTTAGACTTAAGTGAATTAGGAGCATGGCCATATCTTTTGCTACCAGCATTAAGTAACACACACTAGATTAGATCATATTAGATTAAGTAGGAGCTAGATTAGATTGAATATGACTAGATTAGACTAGTTTAGGTTAAATAGATCTACTAGGGTAGGATAAATATTATTAGGATATGTTAGAATCTTTAGATTTATTAGGACCAGATAAAATCTTTTTAAGGTAAGATGAATCTATTAAGGTAATAGAATATCCTTTAAGATAAGATGGATCTATTACACAAGATTGAATCTAGGTTAGATTTGGTATGACTAGTTTGACTAAATAAGATCTAATTAATTTGCATTAGATCATGGTTGTTAAACTAGGGTGGATAAGTATGCTTATTAGGATAAGACAGATCCATAAAGATAAGATAGAATCTTGTGAGGCCAGTTAGATCCATTAGGATAAGGATAAAATCTTTTCAAGATAAGATGAGTATCTTTTAAGATGAGATGGATCTATTAAGATAAGGAAGAATCTTTTAAGATAAGATGAATTGGTTAGAATGAGATTTTTTTTTTTTTTAGGATAAGATAAATCTCCTAAGCTAGATATGTTCCAATGGGGATAATCTAGGTTGTCTAGTTATTTTTATAAGCATTATGTATATGCAGATGTAATTGTGGACATTACTCCACAACCCATCACACTCAATCAAAGATCCAAATCAGACAGATATCATAAGAACAACATTCAATTACATAGACACTTATAAAAATAGTTTTGTTTTTGTTCCTAGGATTAGGTCTCCTATTCCTAAAGGTCACTCTAGTCACAGGATTTCAAAGTGTGAAATCCACATTTGTCTTTTAGAAAGAAAAGATAAGATTAATCAGAGTAAGCGGAAATAGATGAGAAAAGATTAAGATAAGCTTAGAAAATGAATCAGAGTAGCAAAGGTAAGTAAATATGGTTATCCAGTTCTATCTAGGTTTCGTCCTACAGTCAACATTCCTCTGATACCACTTCTGTAACACCCGGATTTTAGGGGTCCAAAACCCGGGGTTAACATAAACACCAGGTATGCTGGGACCAAGTCTCATACATATGATGTATAGTGGCACAGGATCGAATATCACATCTTTATATATAACAGGAGTTCTATACAAAATAAATAATTACATTATAAGGAGACAACAGTCCAGCAACCCAAAGTTGACTGGGAGACGACGACCTAGACCTCTCACGAACTCATCGCAGCATCCTCCATGAGCATCATCCTGCAGTACCTGTTCTTGACCTGTGGTGTATGTGAGACAGCAAGAGTGAGCTCACATACGTTCATCGCTCAACAAGTTGTGGGGAATAATGTGCATGAACTCGCCAAAGGTGGGAGCTCACGTGAAGTGTAAGGCTTACCAAAGAAGATGGTTAGAGCTGAGCATTGCTTTTAAAGTTGGTCAAAATTTTATTAGCAGTTACTAAGTATAAGTAAATACCAACCCAATTAAGTAATAGAACAAAAGTATCAACATCACCTGCAATGCAATGCATATGACAAATTGAATTTAGTTCCATAATTTAATCATGTGAGGGTCCGAGCTGCTCATGACCGTGAGCACGGCTAGTATACCAGTTTTACACTCTGCAGAGGTTGCGCATCTTTACCCACAAGTCGTGTATCCCATGTCGCCAGGGTTTGCAAAGCCCTTAGACACTTCCGAGGTGAATGGCTAGGGATCCACTACGAGGCCTTTACAAAGTTCCACTAGCTTCCGAAAACCCGCTACAGTTTATAGGAAGATCCAGTACAGGAATCCCTTGCAGGACCGCCATCGCAGCAAAATCCTCCCGAGGGCCTCCCTACACTGACCTCTCCCCTACTGCCCTTGCCCCTTTCGGGTAAGGTAGTCTTCCACTAGCTTTCCTAATTAATCAGCCAAGGGCATCCCATACTACCCTTGTGGTAGCACTGTTTTCCCGGGTGGTCGCTCCATGTTCCAATTAACATAATGATCTCAACATGAACAATAAATAACAACTGATAATAAAGGTATGATCATGAATATTGTATCTTCATACCCAAAACCACATATAGCACTAGCAAGTACTACCCAGAAGGTTCAGTGGTAAACAAGGTATAAAGATAGACAAACTAGGGTAACCTATTAGGTCCCATCAAAATTAACCTATGCAGATCATTATGATTAATTAGAACATGAGTAGGTGAAAAGAAGTGATCAAGGGCACAACTTGCCTGGGCCTTGAGATCCAGGTACCAGGATGATCCTTCAGATGCCTCGTGACCTCACTGCTAGTCGTAGCAATACAAACATACATGGTATAGGCAAAATTTAACATTACACCAAACATATATGCAAAATACATATTAATAATCTATACATAAAATAAAACCACAGGAACTGGAATCATTAAATTTGGAGTTGTAGATTTTAAGTTATGATTTCCAAAGATTATATGTGCTTATTACAAGATTAGTTAAGATAACAATTTTAATGTGACTTTTATGTAAAACCAGTGGCACTAATTAATAAACAATAATATTACAAAATTATAGGAAGTGGAATGGATTAATTTGGAGTTGTAGAATTCAAGTTATGAATTTCCTAAGATTTAAGGTGATTATAATATGATTAAATGATAAATAAATTTTCTGACAGAGTTCATGTCAAAACAGTGATTCTAAATGGTAGAGAATATTATTACAAAATTTAGGAATTGGAATGACTCAATTTGGAGCTAAAATGAATTAGTTATGAATTAATTAAGTTTCTGGATTTATTTTAACACTAAAAATCATTTTCTAAATCATTTTCTATGATTTTCCTATTCACTGGACTGGGCCTCAATTATAAGAAAAGTCAGGGGGCTCGGGGTAAGTCGTCCCAGACTCAGTCAACAGTGACATATGGACGGCGGGTTCTATTTCTGTAAAACCCAGGGGCTCTTTAATAAATTTCCTGACCGAAAGGGTATCACGCGATCTGAGCCGCCGATCTAACATGAGCGCCCCAGATTAGAACTGGGTATCCCTGAACCGGTATGCAATCCCGCGGTTGGATCTAAAATCAAGGGCAGGGATTTAAAGAAGTCGAGATCCCCCCAGAGCCACACGATCGAGATCAAACGGCCCATAACTATTCTGGGTGAATCGGTATCCACATCTAATCGTGGCCACACGTTTGAGATCCAACGGTCTCAACGTCTCTCCCCAAATCGATACTGACGACGGCGGCGCCGCCCACCCCGCACGGCGGAGCACGCCGGCGAGGATTTCAATTGGCCATTCCCGAGCTCCAATCTCCAATTAAAACTGAGCTACACGATGTATGAACAAGGGCGATCATGTTAACGGCAAAACGTACCCAAGATAGTAGCGCAGAGATGCTTGCCCACGGTGCGAGCGGATCCGCGGCGGAGCCTTCACCACGGCGAGCAATTGCCGGTCCCCTGCGCCCCAATCGGGCCAGCCGAGACCACGCACGGTTCGCAGGGATCGGGAGGAAGTGCACAGGCTAGCTACCCTGACCGGTCGCGAGCACACCACGAATTGAGCCCGCGGCGGCGCTATTCTTCTTCTCTCTCTCGGTGTTACGGCAGTGGTCGCCGTCGTAGGTGGATACGGGAGGGGAGGCGAGCTTGGTGAGCTTTATACCCGGAGCAAAGTCCGAGCGAGGAGGAGGCGGTGACCGGTAGGAGCGCGATCCTCGGCGGCGAGCTCGCGCGATCCGTTGGTTGAAGACCGGACTGACGAAGCGGGCCCCGCGGACCAGAGAGAGGAGAAGCAGGCGAGCGCGCGCGTGAAAGGCTGACGAGGAGGGCCCAGATGGCATACACCCAACGCGCGCGGGTTGGAGCGCGCCGACAGACGGGTCCCACAGGTCAGCGCCGCAGAGTGGAGCTGGGCCGTGCGCGTGTGGAGAGAAAAACAGCAATGGGCCGAATTGCAGGATTCCGGCCCAGGTATGCTTTTCTTCTTTTCTTTTTCTTTTCTATTTTCTTTTCTCCATTTTCAAATCCAATTTGAGTTCAAGTTTAAATTCAAACTTTGTGTGGATCTTCATTTGTAAACTCTATTTTTGCAATTAAAAATATTAAGCCTGAAGATATTTATTTATATATTTTATTTATATTTTCATATCTCTTTTCTTTTCCTTATTTCCAAAACCCTAATTTCAAATCTAGGGTTTAATCAAGCTTCAAATAAGTATTACCTTATTATTTTTATCCTCATGGTTTTATTTAATGCACAACACATAAAACTCCCACATGAGAGCCAAATATGGTCTTATTATTATTTTATTCACTTAAGCCAATGCTTTTAAATAGGGAGATGAGTCTTCAAATGTTATGAGAATTCTAAAGGGAGAGAAAAAGAAAAATTCTAATGCAAGATCTTTGAAAATTTTTACTATATTCTCAAAATTATATTTAGGGTGTTACAGAATGGTTAGGGTGGTTGGGGTATTTTATAGCCCCAACCACCAAAATAACCGTTGGTGGAGGCTGTCTGTTCGATGGCGCACCGGACATGTCCGGTGCCCCTGCCACGTCACCAGTGCCGTTGGAATCTGACCGTTGGAGTTTTGACTTCTGGGCCCACCTCGATGTCCGGTGGCGCACCGGACATGCACTGTTCACTGTCCGGTGCGCCGGCATGGGCCGACTCTGACATTCTGCGCGCGCTTGCGCGCGCAATAAATGCATCGCAGGTAGCCGTTGGCGCCGAAGTAGCCGTTGCTCCGTGGATGCACTCGGACAGTCCGGTGCATACCAGACATGTCCGGTGAATTATAGCGGAGCAGCCGCTCTGATTTCCCGAGGGCTGGCGAAGTTCCTGAGCCGCGTCCCGTTGGAGCACTGGACACTGTCCGGTGTACACCGGACAGTCCGGTGAATTATAGCGCGCCGGCTCTGGAGAATTCCCGAAGGCGACGAGTTCGCGTTGAAGTCCTTTGGTGCACCGGACACTGTCCTAGTGGTGCACCGGACAGTCCGGTGCGCCAGACCAGAGGAGCCTTCGGTTGCTCCTTTGCTCTTTTGTTGAACCCAACACTTGGTCTTTTTTATTGGCTAAGTGTGAACCTTTTTGCACCTGTATAACTTATACACTAGAACAAACTAGTTAGTCCAAAGATTTGTGTTGGGCAATTCAACCACCAAAATTATATAGGAACTAGGTGTAAGCCTAATTCCCTTTCAATCTCCCCCTTTTTGGTGATTGATGCCACACAAACCAAAGCAAATATAGAAGTGCATAATTGAACTAGTTTGCATAATATAAGTGCAAAGGTTTGCTTGGAATTGAGCCAATATAAATACTTACAAGATATGCATGGATTGTTTCTTCATTTTTAACATTTTGGACCACGCTTGCACCACATGTTTTTGTTTTTGCAAAATCTTTTCTAAATCTTTTCAAAGTTTCTTTTGCAAATAGTCAAGGGTAAATGAATAAGAGTTTGCAAAGCATTTTCAAGATTTGAAATTTTCTCCCCCTGTTCCAAATGCTTTTCCTTTGACTAAACAAAACTCCCCCTAAATAAAATCTCCTCTTAGTGTTCAAGAGGGTTTTGATGAAACAATTTTGAAATACTACTTTCTCCCCATTTTTGAACACATTAAGATACCAAATTGACAATTGGAAATTACATTTTAAAATTAGGTGGTGGTGCGGTCCTTTTGCTTTGGGCTAATACTTCCTGCCCCTTTGGCATGAATCGCCAAAAACGGAGTCATTAGAGCCCTTCAAATAACTTTCTCCTCCCTTGGTCATAAATAAAAGAGTGAAGATTATACCAAAGTAGGAGTCCTTTTGTTTTGCTCTCTCCCCCAAGGATAGAGAGCGGCTCGGAGTGACGGCGAAGGATGAGTTGACGGAGTGGAAGCCTTTGTCTTCGCCGAAGACTCCAATGCCCTTTTCAATGCACCTATGACTTGATTTGAAGTAGACTTGAAAACACATTAGTCATAGCATATGAAAGAGACATGATCAAAGGTATATTCATGAGCTATGTGTGCAAGTTAGCAATAGAAATTTCTAGAATCAAGAATATTGAGCTCATGCCTAAGTTTGGTAAAAGTTTTGTTCATCAAGTGGTTTGGTAAAGATATCGGCTAATTGATCTTTAGTATTAATGTATGCAATCTCAATATCTCCCTTTTGTTGGTGATCCCTAAGAAAATGATATCGAATGGCTATGTGCTTAGTGCGGCTATGCTCGACGGGATTGTCGGCCATTTTGATTGCACTCTCATTATCACATAGCAAAGGGACTTTGGTTAATTTGTAACCGTAGTCCCGTAGGGTTTGCCTCATCCAAAGCAATTGCGCGCAACAATGACCTGCGGCAATGTACTCGGCTTCGGCGGTTGAAAGAGCGACCGAATTTTGCTTCTTTGAGGCCCAAGACACCAAGGATCTTCCCAAGAACTGGCAAGTCCCTGATGTGCTCTTTCTATTAATCTTACACCCCGCCCAATCGGCATCTGAATAACCAATTAAATCAAAAGTGGATCCCCGAGGGTACCAAAGCCCAACTTAGGAGTATAAGCCAAATATCTCAAGATTCGTTTTACGGCTCGTAAGGTGGGATTCCTTAGGGTCGGATTGGAATCTTGCACACATGCAAAGGGAAAGCATAATGTCCGGTCGAGATGCACATAAATAGAGTAATGAACCCTATCATCGACCGGTATACCTTTTGATCCACGGACTTACCTCCCGTGTCGAGGTCGAGATGCCCATTAGTTCCCATGGGTGTCTTGATGGGTTTGGCATCCTTCATCCCAAACTTGGTTAGAATGTCTTGAGTGTACTTTGTTTGGCTGATGAAGGTGCCCTCTTGGAGTTGTTTGACTTGGAATCCTAGAAAATACTTCAACTCCCCCATCATCAACATCTTGAACTTTTGTGTCATGATCCTACTAAATTCTTCACAAGTAGATTCGTTAGTAGACCCAAATATGATATCATCAACATAAATTTGACATACAAACAAATCATTGTCAAGAGTTTTAGTGAATAGAGTAGGATCGGCTTTTCCGACTTTGAAGCCATTAGCAATAAGGAAATCCCTAAGGCATTCATACCATGCTCTTGGGGCTTGCTTGAGCCCGTAAAGCGCCTTAGAGAGCTTATAGACATGGTTAGGATACTCACTGTCTTCAAAGCCGGGAGGTTGCTCAACATAGACTTCTTCCTTGATTGGTCCATTGAGGAAGGCACTTTTCACGTCCATTTGATAAAGCTTAAAGCCATGGTAAGTAGCATAGGCTAATAATATACGAATTGACTCAAGCCTAGCTACGGGTGCATAGGTTTCACCGAAATCCAAACCTTCGACTTGGGAGTATCCCTTGGCCACAAGTCGAGCTTTGTTCCTTACCACCACACCATGCTCGTCTTGCTTGTTGCGGAAGACCCATTTGGTTCCTACAACATTTTGGTTAGGACGTGGAACTAAATGCCATACCTCATTCCTAGTGAAGTTGTTGAGCTCTTCTTGCATCGCCACCACCCAATCCGAATCTTGTAGTGCTTCCTCTACCCTGTGTGGCTCAATAGAGGAAACAAACGAGTAATGTTCACAAAATGTGCAACACGAGATCTAGTAGTTACCCCCTTATGAATGTCGCCGAGGATGGTGTCGACGGGGTGATCTCGTTGGATTGCTTGGTGGACTCTTGGGTGTGGCGGCCTTTGTTCCTCTTCCTCCTTGTCTTCCTCATTTGCATCTCCCCCTTGATCATTGCCATCATCTTGAGGTGGCTCAATTGCTTGATCTTCTACTTCATCAACTTGAGCCTCATCCTCATTTTGAGTTGGTGGAGATGCTCGCGTGGAGGAGGATGGTTGATCTTGTGCTTTTGGAAGCTCTTCGGATTCCTTAGGACACACATCCCCAATGGACATGTTCCTTAGCGCGATGCACGGAGCCTCTTCATCACCTATCTCATCAAGATCAACTTGCTCTACTTGAGAGCCGTTAGTTTCATCAAACACAACGTCACATGAGACTTCAAACTAGTCCAGTGGACTTGTTAAAGACCCTATATGCCCTTGTGTTTGAGTCATAACCAAGTAAAAAGCCTTCCACAGTCTTAGGAGCAAATTTAGATTTTCTACCTCTTTTAATAAGAATAAAGCATTTGCTACCAAAGACTCTAAAATATGAAATGTTGGGCTTTTTACCGGTTAGGAGTTCATATGATGTCTTCTTGATGATTCGGTGTAGATACAACCGGTTGATGGCGTAGCAAGCGGTGTTGACCGCCTCGGCCCAAAACCGATCCGAAGTCTTGTACTCATCAAGCATGGTCCTTGCCATGTCTAATAGAGTTCGATTCTTCCTCTCCACTACACCATTTTGTTGTGGGGTGTAGGGAGAAGAGAACTCATGCTTGATGCCCTCTTCCTCAAGAAAGCCTTCGATTTGAGAGTTCTTGAACTCCGTCCCGTTGTCGCTTCTTATTTTCTTGATCCTTAAGCCAAACTCATTTTGAGCCCGTCTCAAGAATCCCTTTAAGGTCTCTTGGGTTTGAGATTTTTCCTGTAAAAAGAATACCCAAGTGAAGCGAGAATAATCATCCACTATTACAAGACAATACTTACTCCCGCCGATGCTTATGTAAGCAATTGGGCCGAATAGGTCCATGTGTAGGAGCTCAAGTGGTCTTTTCGGTCGTCATGATGTTCTTGTGTGGATGATGGGCTCCAACTTGCTTTCCTGCCTGACATGCACTACAAATCCTGTCTTTCTCAAAATGAACATTTGTTAGTCCTAAAATGTGTTCTCCCTTTAGAAGCTTATGAAGATTCTTCATCCCAACATGGGCTAGTCGGCGATGCCAGAGCCAACCCATGTTAGTCTTAGCAATTAAGCATGTGTCGAGTTCAGCTCTATCAAATCTACTAAGTATAGCTGACCCTCTAACACACCCTTAAATGCTATTGAATCATCACTTCTTCTAAAGACAGTGACACCTACATCAGTAAATAGACAGTTGTAGCCCATTTGACATAATTGTGAAACGGAAAGCAAATTGTAATCTAAAGAATCTACAAGAAAAACATTGGAAATTGAATGGTCAGGAGATATAGCAATTTTACCAAGACCTTTGACCAAACCTTGATTTTCCATCCCCGAATGTGATAGCTCGTTGGGGATCTTGGTTTTTTCTCATAGGAGGAGAACATCCTCTTTCTCCACTGTCATATGGTTGTGCACCCGCTGTCGAGTATCCAACTTGAGCCCCCGGATGCATAAACCTACAAAACAATTTTAGTTCTTGACTTTAGGTACCCAAACGGTTTTGGGTCCTTTGGCATTAGAAACAAGAACTTTGGGTATCCAATCACAAGTCTTTGACCCCTTGTGTTTGCCCCCAACAAACTTGGCAACTACCTTGCCGGATTTGTTAGTCAAAACATAAGATGCATCAAAAGTTTTAAAAGAAATATCATGATCATTTGATGCAATAGGAGTTTTCTTCTTAGGCAACTTAGCACGGGTTGGTTGCCTAGAGCTAGATGTCTCACCCTTATACATAAAAAGCATGATTAGGGCCAGAGTGAGACTTCCTAGAGTGAATTCTCCTAATTTTGTCCTCGGGATAACCGGCAGGGTATAAATGTAACCCTCGTTATCCTGAGGCATGGGAGCCTTGCCCTTAACAAAGTTGGACAATCTTTTTAGGAGGGGCATTAAGTTTGACATTGTCTCCCCTTTGAAAGCCAATGCCATCCTTGATGCCCGGGCGTCTCCCATTATAGAGCATACTTCTAGCAAATTTAAACTTTTCATTTTCTAAGTTATGCTCGACAATTTTAGCATCTAATTTTGCTATATGATCATTTTGTTGTTTAATCAAAATCATGTGATCATGAATAGCATCAACATCAATATCTCTACATCTAGTACAAATAGTGACATGCTCAATGGTAGATGTAGATGGTTTGCAAGAATTAAGTTCAACAATCTTAGCACGTAATATATCATTCTTATCTCTAAGATCGGAAATTGTAACTTTGCAAACATCAAAATCTTTAGCCTTAGCAATCAAGTTTTCATTTTCTAATCTAAGGCTAGCAAGAGATACATTCAATTCTTCAATCTTAGCAAGTAAATCATCATTATTGTTTCTAAGATTGGGAATTGAAATATCACAAACATGAGAATCAACCTTAGCATTTAAACTAGCATTTTCATTTCTAAGGTTGTCAATCATCTCATGGCAAGTGCTTAGCTCACTAGATAGTTTTTGACATTTTTCTACTTCTAGAGCATAAGCATTTTTAACCTTAACATGCTTCTTATTTTTCTTTAATAAGGAAGTCCTCTTGAGTGTCCAAGAGATCATCCTTTTCATGAATGGCACTAATCAATTCATTAAGTTTTTCCTTTTGTTGCATGTTGAGGTTGGCAAAAAGAGATCGCAAGTTATCCTCCTCATCACTAGCATTATCATCACTAGAAGACTCATATTTAGTGGAGGAGTTAGATTTAACCTTCTTCCGTTTGCCGTCCTTTGCCATGAGGCACTTGTGGCCGACGTTGGGGAAGAGGAGTCCCTTGGTGACGGCGATGTGGCGGCGTCCTCGTCGTCGGAGGAGTCGCTTGAGCTCGCGTCGGAGTCCCACTCCCGACAAACATGGGCATCGCCGCCCTTCTTCTTGTAGTACCTCTTCTTTTCTCTCCTCTTGCCCTTCTTGTCGTTATCCCTGTCACTGTCACTTGATAATGGACATTTTGCAATAAAGTGACCGGGCTTACCACACTTGTAGCAAACTTTCTTGGAGCGGGACTTGTAGTCTTTCCCCCTCCTTTGCTTGAGGATTTGGCGGAAGCTCTTGATGACGAGCGCCATTTCCTCATTGTCGAGCTTGGAGGCGTCGATTGGTTGTCTACTTGGTGTAGACTCCTCCTTCTTTTCCTCTGTCGCCTTGAATGCGACGGGTTGAGCTTCGGATGTGGAGGGATCATCAAGCTCGTTGATCTCCCTCGAGCCTTCGATCATGCACTCAAAACTTCCTCTGGGGTCATTTTAGTATATCTAGGATTACCACGAATTAATTGAACTTGAGTGGGGTTAAGGAAAATGAGAGATCTTAGAATAACCTTAACCACTTCGTGGTCGTCCCACTTCTTGCTCCCGAGGTTGCGCACTTGGTTCACCAAGGTCTTGAGCCGGTTGTACATGTGTTGTGGCTCTTCCCCTTTTGCGAAGCCGGAACCCGACCGAGCTCCCCCTCGATCGTTTCCCGCTTGGTGATCTTTGTGAGCTCATCTCCCTCGTGCGCGGTTTTGAGCACATCCCAAACCTCCTTGGCGCTCTTCAACCCTTGAACTTTGTTATACTCCTCTCTACTTAAAGAGGCGAGGAGTATTGTTGTTTCTTGAGAGGTTCAAGTGCTCGATTTGGGCCACCTCATCCTCATCATAGTCTTCATCCCCTACGGACGGTACCTGTGCACCAAACTCAACAACATCCCATATACTTTTGTGGAGCGAGGTTAGATGAAATCGCATTAAATCGCTCCACCTAGCGTAATATTCACCATCAAAAGTTGGTAGTTTGCCTAATGGGACGGAAAGTAAAGGTGTATGTTTAGAAATGCGAGGGTAGCTTAGGGGAATCTTACTATACTTCTTACGCTCTTGGCGTTTTAGAAGTGACGGACGCCGCGTTGGAGCCGGAGGTGGATGTTGATGAAGTGTCGGTCTCGTAGTAGACGACTTTCCTCATCCTCTTGTGCTTGTCCCCACTCCGATGCGGCTTGTGAGAGGAAGATTTCTCCTTCTTCTCTTTGTGGTGAGAAGAAGATTTCTTCTCCTTCCCTTTGTTGGAGGAGCTCTTCTTCTTCTCCTTCCTCTTAGTGCGGGACTCTTCCGATGAAGTGCTCCCGTGGCTTGTAGTGGGCTTTTCGCCGGTCTCCATCTCCTTCTTGGCGTGATCTCCCGACATTACTTCGAGCGGTTAGGCTCTAATGAAGAACCTGGCTTTGATACCAATTGATAGTCGCCTAGAGGGGGGGGGTGAATAGGGCGAAACTGAAATTTACAAATATAAACACAACTACAAGCCGGGTTAGCGTTAGAAATATGAAACCGAGTCCGCGAGAGAGGGTGGAAAACAAATCGCAAGCAAATGAAGAGTGTGACACGCGGATTTGTTTTACCGAGGTTCGGTACTCTCAAACCTACTCCCCGTTGAGGAGGCCACAAAGGTCGGGGTCTCTTTCAACCCTTCCCTCTCTCAAACGATCCCACGGATCGAGTGAGCTTTCTCTTCTCAATCACTTGGAACACAAAGTTCCCACAAGGACCACCACAAGTTTGGTGTCTCTGCCTCAATTACAAGTGAGTTTGATCGCAATGAAGGAATCAAGAAAGAATAAAGCAATCCAAGCGCAAGAGCTCGAAAGAACACAAGCAAATCTCTCTCTCTAGTCACTAGGGCGTTGTGTGGAATTTGGAGAGGATTTGATCTCTTTGGTGTGTCTAGAATTGAATGCTAGAGCTCTTGTAAGTGGTGGAGGCTGTCTGTTCGATGGCGCACCGGACATGTTCGGTGCCCCTGCCATGTCACCAGTGCCGTTGGAATCTGACCGTTGGAGTTCTGACTTCTGGGCCCGCCTCGATGTCCGGTGGCGCACCGGACATGCACTGTTCACTGTCCGGTGCGCCGGCCATGGGCGACTCGACTTCTGCGCGCGCTGCGCGCGCATTAAAGCATCGCAGGTAGCCGTTGGCGCCGAAGTAGCCTTTGCTCCGTGGATGCACCGGACAGTCCGGTGCACACCGGACATGTCCGGTGAATTATAGCGGAGCAGCCGCTCTGATTTCCCGAGGCTGGGCGAGTTCCTGAGCTGCGTCCGTTGGAGCACCGGACACCGTCCGGTGTACACCGGACAGTTCGGTGAATTATAGCGCGCCGGCTCTGGAGAATTTCCCGAAGGCGACGAGTTCGCGTTTGAAGTCCTCTGGTGCACCGGACACTGTCTGGTGGTGCACCGGACAGTCCGGTGCGCCAGACCAGAGGAGCCTTCGGTTGCTCCTTTGCTCTTTTGTTGAACCCAACACTTGGTCTTTTTATTGGCTAAGTGTGAACCTTTTGCACCTGTATAACTTATACACTAGAACAAACTAGTTAGTCCAAAGATTTGTGTTGGGCAATTCAACCACCAAAATTATATAGGAACTAGGTGTAAGCCTAATTCCCTTTCAATGGTCTCCACCAGAAATCCAAGAATGTGATCTACGGCAAGGAAACATATGTGGGGTGAGGTGTATGAGCGTCTGGTCGATGATCAATGGCCACACAACCCCCATTTTTGTCGAAAATAGCCATGAATGACCATTTTCAATAATACCGAAGGCTAACACCTACGGATTTTTGAGCAAGAAATGGTCTCCACCAGAAATCCAAGAATGTGATCTATGGCAAGGAAACATATGTGGGGTGAGGTGTATGAGCCTCTGGTCGATGATCAATGGCCACACAACCCCCATTTTGCCGAAAATAGCCATGAATGACCATTTACAATAATACCGAAGGCTAACACGTACGAGTTTTTAACCAAGAAATGGTCTCCACGAGAAATCCAAGATTATGATCTATGGCAAGAAAACATATGTGGGGTGAAGTGTACGAGCCTCTGGTCGATGATCAATGGCAACACAACCCCCAATTTTGTCGAAAATAGCCATGAGCGACCATTTTCAATAATACTAGAGGCTAACACCTACGGATTTTAGACCAAGAAATGGTCTCCACCAGAAATCCAAGAATGTGATCTACGACAAGGAAACATATGTGGGGTGAGGTGTATGAGCCTCTAGTCGATGATCAATGGCCACACAACTCCCATTTTGCCGAAAATAGCCATGAATGACCGTTTTCAATAATATCAAAGGCTAACACCTACGGATTTTTGACCAAGAAATGGTCTCCACCAGAAATCCAAGAATGTGATCTATGGCAAGGAAACATATGTGGGGTGAGGTGTATGAGCCTCTGGTCGATGATAAATGGCCACACAACCCCCATTTTTATGAAAATAGCCATGAGCGACCTTGAAAATAGCCATGAGCGACCATTTTCAATAATACTAGAGGCTAACACCTACGGATTTTAGACCAAAAAATGGTCTCCACCAGAAATCCAAGAATGTGATCTATGGCAAGGAAACATATGTGTAGTGAGGTGTATGAGCCTCAAGTCGATGATCAATGGCCACACAACCCCCATTTTTGTCGAAAATAGCCATGAATGACCATTTTCAATAATACCGAAGGCTAACAGCGACCATTTTCAATAATACTAGAGGCTAAGACCTACGGATTTTTGACCAAGAAATGGTCTCCACCAGAAATCCAAGAATGTGATCTATGGCAAGGAAACATATGTGGGGTGAGGTTTATGAGCCTCTAGTCGATGATTAATGGCCACACAACCCCCATTTTTTATGAGCCTCTGGTCGATGATCAATGGCCACACAACCCCCATTTTTGTCGAAAATAGCCATGAATGACCATTTACAATAATACCGAAGGCTAACACCTACGGATTTTTTGACAAGAAATGGTCTCCACCAGAAATCCAAGAATGTGATCTATGGCAAGGAAACATATGTGGGGTGAGGTGTATGAGCCTATGGTCGATGATCAATGGCCACACAACCCCCATTTTGCCGAAAATAGCCATGAATGACCATTTCAATAATACCGAAGGCTAAGACCTACGGATTTTTGACCAAGAAATGGTCTCCACCAGAAATCCAAGAATGTGATCTATGGCAAGGAAACATATGTGGGGTGAGGTGTATGAGCCTCTGGTCGATGATCAATGGCCACACAACCCCCATTTTTGTCGAAAATAGCCATGAACGACCATTTTCAATAATACCGAAGGCTAACACCTACGGATTTTTAACCAAGAAATGGGGGTTGTGTGGCCATTGATCATCGACCAGACGCTCATACACCTCACCCCACATATGTTACCTTGCCATAGATCACATTCTTGGATTTCTGGTGGAGACCATTTCTTGGTCAAAAATCCGTAGGTGTTAGCCTTCGGTATTATTGTAAATGGTCATTCATGGCTATTTTCGACAAAAATGGGGGTTGTGTGGCCATTGATCATCGACCAGAGGCTCATACACCTCACCCCACATATGTTTCCTTGCCATAGATCACATTCTTGGATTTCTGGTGGAGACCATTTCTAGATCAAAAATCCGTAGGTCTTAGCCTCTAGTATTATTGAAAATGGTCGCTCATGGCTATTTTCGGCAAAAATGGGGGTTGTGTGGCCATTGATCATCGACCAAACGCTCATACACCTCACCCCACATATGTTTCCTTGCCATAGAATGACCATTTACAATAATACCGAAGGCTAACACCTACGGATTTTTGACCAAGAAATGGTCTCCACCAGAAATCCAAGAATGTGATCTATGGCAAGGAAAGATATGTGGGGTGAGGTGTATGAGCCTCTAGTCGATGATCAATGGCCACACAACCCCCATTTTTGTCGAAAATAGCCATGAATGACCATTTTCAATAATACCGAAGGCTAACACGTACGAGTTTTTAACCAAGAAATGGTTTCCACCAGAGATCCAAGAATGTAATCTATGGTGTGATCTATGGCAAGGAAACATATGTGGGGTGAGGTGTATGAGCCTCTGGTCGACGATCAATGGCCACACAACCCTAATTTTTGTCGAAAATAGCCATGAACGACCATTTTTCAATGACACTGAAGGCTAACACCTATGGATTTTTGACCAATAAATGGTCTCCACCATAAATCCAAGAATGTGATCTATGGCAAGGAAACATATGTGGGGTGAGGTGTATGAGCGTCTGGTCGATGATCAATGGCCACACAACCCCCATTTTTGTCGAAAATAGCCATGAATGACCATTTTCAAAAATACCGGAGGCTAACACATTCGGATTTTTGACCAAGAAATGGTCTCCACCAGAAATCCAAGAATGTGATCTATGGCAAGGAAACATATGTGGGGTGAGGTGTATGAGCCTCTGGTCGACGATCAATGGCCACACAACCCCCATTTTTTATGAAAATAGCCATGAGCGACCTTGAAAATAGCCATGAGCGACCTTGAAAATAGCCATGAACGACCATTTTCAATAATACCGAAGGCTAACACGTACGAGTTTTTAACCAAGAAATGGTTTCCACCAGAAATCCAAGAATGTAATCTATGGCAAGGAAACATATGTGGGGTGAGGTTTATGAGCCTCTAGTCGATGATAAATGGCCACACAACCCCCATTTTTTATGAAAATAGCCATGAGCGACCTTGAAAATAGCCATGAGCGACCATTTTCAATAATACTAGAGGCTAACACCTACGGATTTTAGACCAAGAAATGGTCTCCACCAGAAATCCAAGAATGTGATCTATGGCAAGGAAACATATGTGTAGTGAGGTGTATGAGCCTCTAGTCGATGATCAATGGCCACACAACCCCCATTTTTGTCGAAAATAGCCATGAATGACCATTTTCAATAATACCGAAGGCTAACAGCGACCATTTTCAATAATACTAGAGGCTAGGACCTACGGATTTTTGTCCAAGAAATGGTCTCCACCAGAAATCCAAGAATGTGATCTATGGCAAGGAAACATATGTGGGGTGAGGTTTATGAGCCTCTAGTCGATGATAAATGGCCACACAACCCCCATTTTTTTATGAGCCTCTGGTCGATGATTAATGGCCACACAACCCCCATTTTTGTCGAAAATAGCCATGAATGACCATTTACAATAATACCGAAGGCTAACACCTACGGATTTTTGACCAAGAAATGGTCTCCACCAGAAATCCAAGAATGTGATCTATGGCAAGGAAACATATGTGGGGTGAGGTGTATGAGCCTATGGTCGATGATCAATGGCCACACAACCCCCATTTTGCCGAAAATAGCCATGAATGAACATTTTCAATAATACCGAAGGCTAAGACCTACGAATTTTTGACCAAGAAATGGTCTCCACCAGAAATCCAAGAATGTGATCTATGGCAAGGAAACATATGTGGGGTGAGGTGTATGAGCCTCTGGTCGATGATCAGTGGCCACACAACCCCCATTTTTGTCGAAAATAGCCATGAACGACCATTTTCAATAATACCGAAGGCTAACACCTACGGATTTTTGACCAAGAAATGGTCTCCACCAGAAATCCAAGAATGTGATCTATGGCAAGGAAACATATGTGGGGTGAGGTGTATGAGCCTCTGGTCGACGATCAATGGCCACACAACCCTAATTTTTGTCGAAAATAGCCATGAACGACCATTTTCAATGACACTGAAGGCTAACACCTACAAATTTTTGACCAAGAAATGGTCTCCACCAGAAATCCAAGAATGTGATCTATGGCAAGGAAACATATGTGGGGTGAGGTGTATGAGCCTCTAGTCGACGATCAATGGCCGCACAACCCCCATTTTGCAGAAAATAACCATGAACGACCATTTTCAAAAATACCAAAGGCTAACACCTACGGATTTTTGACCAAGAAATGGTCTCCACCAGAAATCCAAGAATGTGATCTATGGCAAGGAAACATATGTGGGGTGAGGTGTATGAGCCTCTGGTCGATGATCAATGGCCACACAACCCCCATTTTTGTCGAAAATAGCCATCAACGACCATTTTCAATAATACCGAAGGCTAACACCTACGGATTTTTGACCAAGAAATGGTCTCCACCAGAAATCCAAGAATGTGATCTATGGCAAGGAAACATATGTGGGGTGAGGTGTATGAGCCTCTGGTCGATGATCAATGGCCACACAACCCCCATTTTTGTCGAAAATAGCCATGAACGACCATTTTCAATAATACCGAAGGCTAACACCTACGGATTTTTGACCAAGAAATGGTCTCCACCAGAAATCCAAGAATGTGATCTATGGCAAGGAAACATATGTGGGGTGAGGTGTATGAGCCTCTGGTCGACGATCAATGGCCACACAACCCTAATTTTTGTCGAAAATAGCCATGAACGACCATTTTCAATGACACTGAAGGCTAACACCTACAAATTTTTGACCAAGAAATGGTCTCCACCAGAAATCCAAGAATGTGATCTATGGCAAGGAAACATATGTGGGGTGAGGTGTATGAGCCTCTAGTCGACGATCAATGGCCGCACAACCCCCATTTTGCAGAAAATAGCCATGAACGACCATTTTCAAAAATACCAAAGGCTAACACCTACGGATTTTTGACCAAGAAATGGTCTCCACCAGAAATCCAAGAATGTGATCTATGGCAAGGAAACATATGTGGGGTGAGGTGTATGAGCCTCTGGTCAATGATCAATGGCCACACAACCCCCATTTTGTCGAAAATAGCCATGAACGACCATTTTCAATAATACCGAAGGCTAATACCTACGGATTTTTGACCAAGAAATGGTCTCCACCAGAAATCCAAGAATGTGATCTATGGCAAGGAAACATATGTGGGGTGAGGTTTATGAGCCTCTGGTCGACGATCAATGGCCACACAACCCTAATTTTTGTCGAAAATAGCCATGAACGACCATTTTCAATGACACTGAAGGCTAACACCTACAAATTTTTGACCAAGAAATGGTCTCCACCATAAATCCAAGAATGTGATCTATGGCAAGGAAACATATGTGGGGTGAGGTGTATGAGCCTCTAGTCGACGATCAATGGCCGCACAACCCCCATTTTGCCGAAAATAGCCATGAACGACCATTTTCAAAAATACCAAAGGCTAACACCTACGGATTTTTGACCAAGAAATGGTCTCCACCAGAAATCCAAGAATGTGATCTATGGCAAGGAAACATATGTGGGGTGAGGTGTACGAGCCTCTGGTCGATGATCAATGGCCACAGAACACCCATTTTGCCGAAAATAGCCATGAATGACCATTTACAATAATACCGAAGGCTAACACCTACGGATTTTTGACCAAGAAATGGTCTCCACCAGAAATCCAAGAATGTGATCTATGGCAAGGAAACATATGTGGGGTGAGGTGTATGAGCCTCTAGTCGATGATCAATGGCCACACAACCCCCATTTTTGTCAAAAATAGCCATGAACGACCATTTTCAATAATACCGAAGGCTAACACCTACGGATTTTTGACCAAGAAATGGTCCATTTTGCCGAAAATAGCCATGAATGACCATTTACAATAATACCGAAGGCTAACACCTACGGATTTTTGACCAAGAAATGGTCTCCACCAGAAATCCAAGAATGTGATCTATGGCAAGGAAACATATGTGGGGTGAGATTTATGAGCCTCTAGTCGATGATAAATGGCCACACAACCCCCATTTTTTATGAAAATAGCCATGAGCGACCATTTTCAATAATATTAGAGGCTAAGACCTACGGATTTTTGACCAAGAAATGGTCTCCACCAGAAATCCAAGAATGTGATCTACGACAAGGAAACATATGTGGGGTGAGGTGTATGAGCGTCTGGTCGATGATCAATGGCCACACAACCCCCATTTTTGTCGAAAATAGCCATGAACGACCATTTTCAATAATACAGAAGGCTAACACCCACGGATTTTTGACCAAGAAATCGTCTCCACCAGAAATCCAAGAATGTGATCTATGGCAAGGAAACATATGTGTAGTGAGGTGTACGAGCCTCTGGTCGATGATCAATGGCCACACAACCCCCATTTTTGTCGAAAATAGCCATGAACGACCATTTTCAATAATATCGAAGGCTAACACCTACGGATTTTTGACCAAGAAATGGTCTCCTCCAGAAATCCAAGAATATTAGAGGCTAAGACCATTTCTTGGTCAAAAATCCGTGCGTGTTAGCCTCTAGTATTATTGAAAATGGTCGCTCATGGCTATTTTCAAGGTCGCTCATGGCTATTTTCATAAAAAATGGGGGTTGTGTGGCCATTGATCATCGACCAGAGGCTCATACACCTCACCCCACATATGTTTCCTTGCCATAGATCACATTCTTGGATTTCTGGTGGAGACCATTTCTTGGTCAAAAATCCGTAGGTCTTAGCCTCTAGTATTATTGAAAATGGTCACTGTTAGCCTTCGGTATTATTGAAAATGGTCATTCATGGCTATTTTTGACAAAAATGGGGGTTGTGTGGCCATTGATCATCGACCAGAGGCTCATACACCTCACCCCACATATGTTTCCTTGCCATAGATCACATTCTTGGATTTCTGGTGGAGACCATTTCTTGGTCAAAAATCCGTAGGTCTTAGCCTCTAGTATTATTGAAAATAGTCGCTCATGGCTATTTTCGGCAAAAATGGGGGTTGTGTGGCCATTGATCATCGACCAGACGCTCATACACCTCACCCCACATATGTTTCCTTGCCATAGAATGACCATTTACAATAATACCGAAGGCTAACACCTACGGATTTTTGACCAAGAAATGGTCTCCACCAGAAATCCAAGAATGTGATCTATGGCAAGGAAACATATGTGGGGTGTGGTGTATGAGCCTCTGGTCGATGATCAATGGCCACACAACCCCCATTTTTGTCGAAAATAGCCATGAATGACCATTTTCAATAATACCGAAGGCTAACACGTACGAGTTTTTAACCAAGAAATGGTTTCCACCAGAAATCCAAGAATGTGATCTATGGCAAGGAAACATATGTGGGGTGAGGTGTATGAGCGTCTGGTCGATGATCAATGGCCACACAACCCCCATTTTTGTCGAAAATAGCCATGAACGACCTTGAAAATAGCCATGAGCGACCATTTTCAATAATACTAGAGGCTAACACCTACGGATTTTAGACCAAGAAATGGTCTCCACCAGAAATCCAAGAATGTGATCTATGACAAGGAAACATATGTGGGGTGAGGTGTATGAGCGTCTGGTCGATGATCTATGGCCACACAACCCCCATTTTTGTCGAAAATAGCCATGAACGACCATTTTCAATAATACCGAAGGCTAACACCTACGGATTTTTGACCAAGAAATGGTCTCCACCAGAAATCCAAGAATGTGATCTATGGCAAGGAAACATATGTGGGGTGAGGTGTATGAGCCTCTAGTCGATGATCAATGGCCAGACAACCCCCATTTTTGTCGAAAATAGCCATGAATGACCATTTTCAAAAATACCAAAGGCTAACACGTACGGATTTTTGACCAAGAAATGGTCTCCACCAGAAATTCAAGAATGTGATCTATGGCAAGGAAACATATGTGGGGTGAGGTGTACGAGCCTCTGGTCGATGATCAATGGCCACACAACCCCCATTTTGCCGAAAATAGCCATGAATGACCATTTTCAATAATACCGAAGGCTAACACGTACGAGTTTTTAACCAAGAAATGGTTTCCACCAGAAATCCAAGAATGTAATCTATGGCAAGGAAACATATGTGGGGTGAGGTTTATGAGCCTCTAGTCGATGATAAAAGGCCACACAACCCCCATTTTTTATGAAAATAGCCATGAGCGACCTTGAAAATAGCCATGAGCGACCATTTTCAATAATACTAGAGGCTAACACCTACGGATTTTAGACCAAGGAATGGTCTCCACCAGAAATCCAAGAATGTGATCTATGGTAAGGAAACATATGTGGGGTGAGGTGTATGAGCGTCTGGTCGATGATCAATGGCCACACAACCCCCCTATTTTTGTAGAAAATAGCATGAACGACCATTTTCAATAATACCGAAGGCTAACACCTACGGATTTTTGACCAAGAAATGGTCTCCACCAGAAATCCAAGAATGTGATCTATGGCAAGGAAACATATGTGGGGTGAGGTGTATGAGCCTCTGGTCGATGATCAATGGCCACACAACCCCCATTTTTGTCGAAAATAGCCATGAACGACCATTTTCAATAATATTAGAGGCTAAGACCTACGGATTTTTGACCAAGTAATGGTCTCCACCAGAAATCCAAGAATGTGATCTATGGCAAGGAAACATATGTGGGGTGAGGTGTATGAGCCTCTAGTCGACGATCAATGGCCGCACAACCCCCATTTTGCCGAAAATAGCCATGAACGACCATTTTCAAAAATACCAAAGGCTAACACCTACAGATTTTTGACCAAGAAATGGTCTCCACCAGAAATCCAAGAATGTGATCTATGGCAAGGAAACATATGTGGGGTGAGGTGTACGAGCCTCTGGTCGATGATCAATGGCCACAGAACACCCATTTTGCCGAAAATAGCCATGAATGACCATTTACAATAATACCGAAGGCTAACACCTACGGATTTTTGACCAAGAAATGGTCTCCACCAGAAATCCAAGAATGTGATCTATGGCAAGGAAACATATGTGGGGTGAGGTGTATGAGCCTCTAGTCGATGATCAATGGCCACACAACCCCCATTTTTGTCAAAAATAGCCATGAACGACCATTTTCAATAATACCGAAGGCTAACACCTACGGATTTTTGACCAAGAAATGGTCCATTTTGCCGAAAATAGCCATGAATGACCATTTACAATAATACCGAAGGCTAACACCTACGGATTTTTGACCAAGAAATGGTCTCCACCAGAAATCCAAGAATGTGATCTATGGCAAGGAAACATATGTGGGGTGAGATTTATGAGCCTCTAGTCGATGATAAATGGCCACACAACCCCCATTTTTTTTATGAAAATAGCCATGAGCGACCATTTTCAATAATATTAGAGGCTAAGACCTACGGATTTTTGACCAAGAAATGGTCTCCACCAGAAATCCAAGAATGTGATCTACGACAAGGAAACATATGTGGGGTGAGGTGTATGAGCGTCTGGTCGATGATCAATGGCCACACAACCCCCATTTTTGTCGAAAATAGCCATGAACGACCATTTTCAATAATACAGAAGGCTAACACCTACGGATTTTTGACCAAGAAATCGTCTCCACCAGAAATCCAAGAATGTGATCTATGGCAAGGAAACATATGTGTAGTGAGGTGTACGAGCCTCTGGTCGATGATCAATGGCCACACAACCCCCATTTTTGTCGAAAATAGCCATGAACGACCATTTTCAATAATATCGAAGGCTAACACCTACGGATTTTTGACCAAGAAATGGTCTCCACCAGAAATCCAAGAATATTAGAGGCTAAGACCATTTCTTGGTCAAAAATCCGTACGTGTTAGCCTCTAGTATTATTGAAAATGGTCGCTCATGGCTATTTTCAAGGTCGCTCATGGCTATTTTCATAAAAAATGGGGGTTGTGTGGCCATTGATCATCGACCAGAGGCTCATACACCTCACCCCACATATGTTTCCTTGCCATAGATCACATTCTTGGATTTCTGGTGGAGACCATTTCTTGGTCAAAAATCCGTAGGTCTTAGCCTCTAGTATTATTGAAAATGGTCACTGTTAGCCTTCGGTATTATTGAAAATGGTCATTCATGGCTATTTTTGACAAAAATGGGGGTTGTGTGGCCATTGATCATCGACCAGAGGCTCATACACCTCACCCCACATATGTTTCCTTGCCATAGATCACATTCTTGGATTTCTGGTGGAGACCATTTCTTGGTCAAAAATCCGTAGGTCTTAGCCTCTAGTATTATTGAAAATAGTCGCTCATGGCTATTTTCGGCAAAAATGGGGGTTGTGTGGCCATTGATCATCGACCAGACGCTCATACACCTCACCCCACATATGTTTCCTTGCCATAGAATGACCATTTACAATAATACCGAAGGCTAACACCTACGGATTTTTGACCAAGAAATGGTCTCCACCAGAAATCCAAGAATGTGATCTATGGCAAGGAAACATATGTGGGGTGTGGTGTATGAGCCTCTGGTCGATGATCAATGGCCACACAACCCCCATTTTTGTCGAAAATAGCCATGAATGACCATTTTCAATAATACCGAAGGCTAACACGTACGAGTTTTTAACCAAGAAATGGTTTCCACCAGAAATCCAAGAATGTAATCTATGGCAAGGAAACATATGTGGGGTGAGGTTTATGAGCCTCTAGTCGATGATAAATGGCCACACAACCCCCATTTTTTATGAAAATAGCCATGAGCGACCTTGAAAATAGCCATG
Source organism: Zea luxurians (assembly GCA_029449295.1). Lineage (NCBI taxonomy): Eukaryota > Viridiplantae > Streptophyta > Magnoliopsida > Poales > Poaceae > Zea > Zea luxurians. Next base: position 20,286 of record JAOPSE010002903.1, on the reverse strand, counting down.
AGCGACCATTTTCAATAATACTAGAGGCTAACACCTACGGATTTTAGACCAAGGAATGGTCTCCACCAGAAATCCAAGAATGTGATCTATGGTAAGGAAACATATGTGGGGTGAGGTGTATGAGCGTCTGGTCGATGATCAATGGCCACACAACCCCCCTATTTTTGTAGAAAATAGCATGAACGACCATTTTCAATAATACCGAAGGCTAACACCTACGGATTTTTGACCAAGAAATGGTCTCCACCAGAAATCCAAGAATGTGATCTATGGCAAGGAAACATATGTGGGGTGAGGTGTATGAGCCTCTGGTCGATGATCAATGGCCACACAACCCCCATTTTTGTCGAAAATAGCCATGAACGACCATTTTCAATAATATTAGAGGCTAAGACCTACGGATTTTTGACCAAGTAATGGTCTCCACCAGAAATCCAAGAATGTGATCTATGGCAAGGAAACATATGTGGGGTGAGGTGTATGAGCCTCTAGTCGACGATCAATGGCCGCACAACCCCCATTTTGCCGAAAATAGCCATGAACGACCATTTTCAAAAATACCAAAGGCTAACACCTACGGATTTTTGACCAAGAAATGGTCTCCACCAGAAATCCAAGAATGTGATCTATGGCAAGGAAACATATGTGGGGTGAGGTGTACGAGCCTCTGGTCGATGATCAATGGCCACAGAACACCCATTTTGCCGAAAATAGCCATGAATGACCATTTACAATAATACCGAAGGCTAACACCTACGGATTTTTGACCAAGAAATGGTCTCCACCAGAAATCCAAGAATGTGATCTATGGCAAGGAAACATATGTGGGGTGAGGTGTATGAGCCTCTAGTCGATGATCAATGGCCACACAACCCCCATTTTTGTCAAAAATAGCCATGAACGACCATTTTCAATAATACCGAAGGCTAACACCTACGGATTTTTGACCAAGAAATGGTCCATTTTGCCGAAAATAGCCATGAATGACCATTTACAATAATACCGAAGGCTAACACCTACGGATTTTTGACCAAGAAATGGTCTCCACCAGAAATCCAAGAATGTGATCTATGGCAAGGAAACATATGTGGGGTGAGATTTATGAGCCTCTAGTCGATGATAAATGGCCACACAACCCCCATTTTTTTATGAAAATAGCCATGAGCGACCATTTTCAATAATATTAGAGGCTAAGACCTACGGATTTTTGACCAAGAAATGGTCTCCACCAGAAATCCAAGAATGTGATCTACGACAAGGAAACATATGTGGGGTGAGGTGTATGAGCGTCTGGTCGATGATCAATGGCCACACAACCCCCATTTTTGTCGAAAATAGCCATGAACGACCATTTTCAATAATACAGAAGGCTAACACCTACGGATTTTTGACCAAGAAATCGTCTCCACCAGAAATCCAAGAATGTGATCTATGGCAAGGAAACATATGTGTAGTGAGGTGTACGAGCCTCTGGTCGATGATCAATGGCCACACAACCCCCATTTTTGTCGAAAATAGCCATGAACGACCATTTTCAATAATATCGAAGGCTAACACCTACGGATTTTTGACCAAGAAATGGTCTCCACCAGAAATCCAAGAATATTAGAGGCTAAGACCATTTCTTGGTCAAAAATCCGTACGTGTTAGCCTCTAGTATTATTGAAAATGGTCGCTCATGGCTATTTTCAAGGTCGCTCATGGCTATTTTCATAAAAAATGGGGGTTGTGTGGCCATTGATCATCGACCAGAGGCTCATACACCTCACCCCACATATGTTTCCTTGTCATAGATCACATTCTTGGATTTCTGGTGGAGACCATTTCTTGGTCAAAAATTCGTAGGTCTTAGCCTCTAGTATTATTGAAAATGGTCACTGTTAGCCTTCGGTATTATTGAAAATGGTCATTCATGGCTATTTTTGACAAAAATGGGGGTTGTGTGGCCATTGATCATCGACCAGAGGCTCATACACCTCACCCCACATATGTTTCCTTGCCATAGATCACATTCTTGGATTTCTGGTGGAGACCATTTCTTGTTCAAAAATCCGTAGGTCTTAGCCTCTAGTATTATTGAAAATAGTCGCTCATGGCTATTTTCGGCAAAAATGGGGGTTGTGTGGCCATTGATCATCGACCAGACGCTCATACACCTCACCCCACATATGTTTCCTTGCCATAGAATGACCATTTACAATAATACCGAAGGCTAACACCTACGGATTTTTTGACCAAGAAATGGTCTCCACCAGAAATCCAAGAATGTGATCTATGGCAAGGAAACATATGTGGGGTGTTGAAAGTTCCCTTTGACCCGGGAACAGGATCTGGATGTCGCCTAGAGGGGGGGGGGGGTGAATAGGCGAATAAAACTTATTACTTTAAAACTTAAATTCTTACTCTACTCGAAGACTTAGTACGCAGTGGAGTGAGAAGACTCTTCGAGTAGGTTGCAGCGGAATCAGAGATCCTGTCTCAAAAAGTGTCCTGCACTTCAAATAAAGCTTATACCACAGATAAGTATTGAAGTGCAGATATAAAGACGAGTAAGACAGAGAGTCAGGATACAATACAGAACAGAGCACACAGACGCAAGGATTTATCCCGAGGTTCGGCCAAGCCTGAAATGCTTGCCTAGTCCTCGTTGGAGTTAGCCACACCTGGGCTTGGAGTCTATTTCAACTCCTTCCTCCGTTTGCTCAGATCTGTCAGTATGACAGATAGAGCCTTTCACTATTAAGTGGGGTTACAACAGAACCGCGGCTGCTTACAGACTTCTTGGCAGCACCCCCGGCAGAGTAACGATACGCTCAAGACCTTGCTCTAGCTCTAAGCAGCACTTCTCCTCTCTCTAAAGGCTTATAGCTGTGCCTTCTACACAAACTATAGAGTTACACACAAGAGGGAGAGCGAGAATTGATTCCAAAAAAAGTCTACACTTGTTGGCTGCACTTATATCTTGCTTGAGGCGCCTAGGGGTCCCTTTTATAGGCACAAGGGGTCTAGGAGCCGTTGGAGGCAATTCTGGAAGGCCAAACTTGCCTTCTGTCGTCGGGGGCACCGGACAGTCCGGTGCACACCGGACACTGTCCGGTGCCCGATTTCTTTCCATAACAGGCGCTTCCGACCGTTGGAGACCGTTGGAGATCTGAGAGCCGTTGGCGCACCGGACATGTCCGGTGCACACCGGACAGTCCGGTGCCGTCTTCCGACCGTTGGCTCCGCCACGTGTCCCGCGCGGATTGCGCGGCCGACCGTTGGCTCACCGGACAGTCCGGTGCACACCGGACAGTCCGGTGATTTTTAGCCGTACGCCGCCGGCCAATTTCCCGAGAGCGGCCAGTTCAAGCCGAGTCAGCCTGGCGCACCGGACACTGTCCGGTGCACACCGGACAGTCCGGTGCTCCAGACCGAGCTGGGTCTTGGCTGCACACAGCCAAGTCATTTCCTTCTCTTCTCTCTTCTTCTTCTTTCTGTTTCTAACACTTAGACAAATATATTAGTACACAAAACCAATGTACTAAGGCTTAGAAACATACCTTTATCTTAATCATTAAATCTATAGCATTCCACATGCTTGAGCTTTGATGTTGGACTCATAAATCATCAAGTCGGCTTGACTTGATCTAGATTGACATTACTTGGCTCCAACATCCTGTAAAGGTCACATAGAACATCTCCAAACATAGGAACAACCCAAACTAAAGATCAAGGTGAACTTAGCTCTTTTGGGCTGCTTCCAGTTCTAGTTTTGACACTTATTCTCCTTCTAGTGATCTTGATCTCCTTCTTAGAGCTTGATCTTGAGCCTTATGACTTACACCACATAACTGTAGCTGTTACCTCATTGGCTGTAAGTCACGTTCTTATGTAGTGATCCTTGATGTGCCGTAGCTGTTCTCAACTCGATCACCCTTGACTTTGCAAGCCTTCTTCTTCACCCTTGGCTTTGGGTTCCTCAGCCTCCTTGACCTTCTCCCGTGCACTTGGGTACCTCGAAGCTCTTCTTGCCTCCGTCCTTGGCTTGATCAGTTGTCTCCTAGCTACGCACCCGAGTCTCACTTTATGCAATGTCCATCCTACTTGTGATGTCCATCATGTATCCATAATTCAGTTCTTGGACCATCACAATTGTTCACTTGTGTTGAATCCTGTAGGCTTTACCTTAAGCACCTGTTCAACACTTAGTACACTTGTTAGTCCTTTAATTGAGTTGTCATCCAAACACCAAAACTCACAAGAGAGCTTTCAATCTCCCCCTTTTTGGTGATTGATGGCAACACAATTAAAGCTTACATAAGATTAAGATTTGAAACACAAATTTTGAATTCTAAGTTTATAGAATGCTCCCCCTAAATATGTGCTTACTTCAACAACATAATCTGCACCTCAGACGCCAATTTGCACATACTTAGGCAATTCGAAACATTTCTACACCTTAGCACTTTTTAGGATGCATTGTGTCAAGAATCAAATCATGATACTATACCACACAAATGCACATAATCAGAGTTAAACACCATTCAAATTAGTGGATATATCATAGGAATATCAACCTACCACTATTCACAATTAAGATACTAATTTAAACTAAGATACCAATTTAAAGCAATCTTAAAGCACCATGACAATCTTAAAGCACCATTAACCACATGACTCTCTATTACACTATAGAGGTCAAATAATTCATAGCAACGGAAGCACTAGTCCACATGATGCAACCACTATAATACTGCAGGAAGCATATGAATAACACACTAGCAAAGCTTAAACTAACACACCCCTTAGGATAAGCAGCAAAGCTTAAACTAACACACCCCTTAGGATAAGCTTTCCTCTCAGGTTGAGATAAGCTTTAATACACAAATTCTCCCCCTTTGACATCAAACACCAAAAACCATACTCAAGCAAGAACATAGGATGATGTCAAGGGACAGCAGGGTGTTAAGGAGGAAAAACGACTGTCAAAAACTCCCCCTTACTTATTGAACATATGCACTGTCAACATTTAGGTAAGATACATATATGCAAAAAGATTTACTCCCTTTGTACCTTTACCATGTTGTAGTGTACTTTCCATCTTGAAAGTAGTTAATCTCTCGAGAGCTTCTCCACACTTGTGCCTGATCTTTTATCCTAACTTTTCCTTGTTGCTAAGACACCAAACTTAGAACAAGTTATAGTATTGGGCACAAGAAGAAACTTCTATTCTAATGATTTTTAAGAGATGTCAAATGAAGCAAACTATCACAGCTACCAATTGAAAGATACCAATTGCAAGTTCATCATGGCTCCATGATATTTAAAAAAAATCTATTATCACCAGATATTATAGAGCATGAGCAATCTAAAGATATACAATTACTTATGACTTAAGATACCAATTACTGGACTTACAGAGGTACCTACGTCCTGATTGCTCCATTTCATGCTCATCTTCTCTTTTCCACCTTGAGACTGTACAAGATTGCTCAAGAAACAGTTAGTCTCAAAAGACACAAGTTATGTGTGCTCCCCCTCAAGTTGTGCATCAAGTATTTGAATGACTTGCACTTTGCACATTCTAGCTTCCTCAGAACTAGAGGGGATCACAACATACCTTGGTCAAGGCATACTCTATCCCTTTCATCACAAAGATGCCAATTTTGAATATCAAGAGAAAAGCCACTTTACACCAATTGAAAGGCTAAATGAAAGGTTGACTAAATACAGCAATGCACGCCTCAGTGACACCTAAGCCAATTGAATACTCACGGAAGTCTAACATTTACTCAACCTATACATGCTTAACTATCATTGGAGCACATATACCAATTGAAAGACAACACGATCATGTCTAAAGCACATCATAGTTAAGAAGGTTCTTTAGGTACACCAAAAGAAACAACATTCTAATGCATAAGCCACGATATTACCAATGAAATGCAAGAACATAGCTATGATCACTATTAATGGAATTTCAAGATAATCATTAAAATTGCACAGTTCCATTTTCCATACCTTTGCCTTTATGAGAGCACTAGTTATCACTAATTCAGGGCTCCTTTTGCTCATGCACCTCATAGCTCAAAAGGGCACGACATGGATTTGAAATTCACACAGTACCAGACTAGGGTAATTATGTGAGCATGGACTAAACGAAATGTTATAATTGCACATAGCATGATTTACAAAAGTTGCAGGTTTATCCATATACACCAAGAGAGTTAATCATGTGGACATAACAAATGAAAGAGCTACCCATGAATGATTCAAAAGATATATCCTATATAACACCAGTCATGATTAAGCAAACATCATTATGATTCATTTAACACAGGTAATCATAAAGCATAACTACTCTAAGGACAGGTAGCACATCAAGCCAACTTAAGAGCAATACTAAATTGCAATGATGTACTTAAAATACACGGGTACCGTCCTTTGGAGAGCAGGTTTCTCATCAAGGTCCTTTACTTGATTCACCAATAATGATTCAGGACCTACACACCTTATTTCACTTGAGATGAACATGGGATTAGTGTTTCACAATAATTCAACCTTGGGTCAATAAACACCAAAACGCTTAATAGCTTAAGCATAGAGTTTTAGATAACCGTCTTAAGCTCTCCCATGGTCTCCTGTCCATCTCAAGGCACCTGCATGGTCTAGTTAGCACAGTTTGGTACCCACCTTGGGATGGGTCCATAATGATCATCTAAATGTGCCTTTGGTACCCAAATTGCCTTTGTGCTAGTTCTAGGTGATCTCGTTATAGATCTAGCACAAGTGTATGATATGGGTCTCCTATTCGAATAAGATTGACACAAATTCACTTGCTTAGGAATCTTACCTTTATAACATACCTTGGATAGATGACCCTGCTCACCACACTTGTAGCAGAAGCGTCGCTCAACCTGACATGATGCTTGCTGTTTGCCATTTTCCTTGGTGAGGGTCATCTTGGAGGATGCACATCCTTGATTCTTCATGACCGGACATGAGGTGATAATGTGGTCCTTATTGTTGCATCCAAAGCAACTTCTTGTCCCTTCATCCTTGTCTTTGTACGGACAGGATGCGATGAAGTGGCCTAATTCCTTGCACTTGAAGCACCTCCTTTTTCCTCTTCCCTTTTTGCTTTTGGATGACATAGAGAGATGATCAGTGCAAACAACATGACTAATTGAATTTTTACCTTTTTCCTCGTTCATGTTGATTTCTTCATTTATAGCTTTGGGAACATTTTTCTTATTGAGCTTAACACTTGCTGCAGTTTTTCCTTTCTCAAGCTTCTTCACCACGCGCCCGTGGATATCTTGAGAGAGTTGAGCTAAGCGTCTTTTCCTCAATTGTCGTTGCTTCTTATTCCCACAGAATTTCTTTTGTGACCCTAAAACTTGTTGCTCAATCAATGATTGGCTTTCTTTTGAGCAACAGGGGTTAACACATGATGATATACAATTCAAATGCGCACACGTGCGAGAATGAGGTTCACATGAATTTAAGTTTAAAATTACAACCTCATGAGCAACATTAAGCATGATATGGTCATCAACTAGTTTATTATGAGAATTTGACAACATATCATACTCTTCACCTAGAGCAAGTTTTTCTAAATTTAGAATTTCTACTTGACTCTTAAGCATGGCGTTTTCCATTTTAAGTTGAGCAACACAGGATAAAACATCATCATTATTTCTTTGCTCAAATAAAATAGATTCATACCGTTGGACCAAATCGTCATGAGAGCACTTTAACTCCTCATGTTCTTTGGTCATCTTCTCCAGGCAGTTGTTGGTTTTGATGAGGGTCTCCTCTAGCCTGAGAAGTGTCTCGCCTTGTTCCTTGTTCCTTCTCAACAACTTAACCAAGAGCACTTTGTCTTCTTTGTTGAGATGGGTGTAGAACCGGCGAATCTCCTCTTCTTCCACATCACCGGTCTCATTTTCCCTGTCATTATTATTAGTGGAAGCAATACAGGAAAATGTACCTAGTGGTGATGAAGACTCATCCTCGCTATCATCCTCATATTCCTCCTCATCATCGCTTTCGTCTCCACTATCATTGTTAGCAATAAGACATTTATAACTAGTGGAAGACAAACCTGTCGGTGAGGTGGATTCATCGTTTGGATGCCATCGTTCTTGTTCTTCTTCCTTTGAATGGTTAGTATGACAAGCAATATAGGGAGTAGAAGTAGTACAATTTGCCACAAAATATTTTACTTTAATTCTATTCCATAAATCATGAGCATCAACAATTAAATCATTACCACTACTCATGATGGCAAAATAAGCACCTCTAGAAAGAGAATCAACTAAGATGCTGCAAGCACGGTGATTGAGAGAGAAACATCTTAGTTCATCATTAGAGGGATTTTTACTAATATCAGATGGAAAAATACTTCTCCTAAGGATCTGTCTTAAATCAGGATCAACACTCATGAAAGCATTATAAATAGAGACAGACCAAGATTTATAATTAGAGCCATCGCCTAAAAGAAGTTCTACAGTTACCTCTTGTGACGACATCGTTATCTCCGGACGGCTAAGCCCACACTGGAGAGGCCTAGCTCCGATACCAATTGAAAGTTCCCTTTGACCCGGGAACAGGATCTGGATGTCGCCTAGAGGGGGGGGGTGAATAGGCGAATAAAACTTATTACTTTAAAACTTAAATTCTTACTCTACTCGAAGACTTAGTACGCAGTGGAGTGAGAAGACTCTTCGAGTAGGTTGCAGCGGAATCAGAGATCCTGTCTCAAAAAGTGTCCTGCACTTCAAATAAAGCTTATACCACAGATAAGTATTGAAGTGCAGATATAAAGACGAGTAAGACAGAGAGTCAGGATACAATACAGAACAGAGCACACAGACGCAAGGATTTATCCCGAGGTTCGGCCAAGCCTGAAATGCTTGCCTAGTCCTCGTTGGAGTTAGCCACACCTGGGCTTGGAGTCTATTTCAACTCCTTCCTCCGTTTGCTCAGATCTGTCAGTATGACAGATAGAGCCTTTCACTATTAAGTGGGGTTACAACAGAACCGCGGCTGCTTACAGACTTCTTGGCAGCACCCCGGCAGAGTAACGATACGCTCAAGACCTTGCTCTAGCTCTAAGCAGCACTTCTCCTCTCTCTAAAGGCTTATAGCTGTGCCTTCTACACAAACTATAGAGTTACACACAAGAGGGAGAGCGAGAATTGATTCCAAAAAAGTCTACACTTGTTGGCTGCACTTATATCTTGCTTGAGGCGCCTAGGGGTCCCTTTTATAGGCACAAGGGGTCTAGGAGCCGTTGGAGGCAATTCTGGAAGGCCAAACTTGCCTTCTGTCGTCGGGGGCACCGGACAGTCCGGTGCACACCGGACACTGTCCGGTGCCCGATTTCTTTCCATAACAGGCGCTTCCGACCGTTGGAGACCGTTGGAGATCTGAGAGCCGTTGGCGCACCGGACATGTCCGGTGCACACCGGACAGTCCGGTGCCGTCTTCCGACCGTTGGCTCCGCCACGTGTCCCGCGCGGATTGCGCGGCCGACCGTTGGCCCTGGCCGACCTTTGGCTCACCGGACAGTCCGGTGCACACCGGACAGTCCGGTGATTTTTAGCCGTACGCCGCCGGCCAATTTCCCGAGAGCGGCCAGTTCAAGCCGAGTCAGCCTGGCGCACCGGACACTGTCCGGTGCACACCGGACAGTCCGGTGCTCCAGACCGAGCTGGGTCTTGGCTGCACACAGCCAAGTCATTTCCTTCTCTTCTCTCTTCTTCTTCTTTCTGTTTCTAACACTTAGACAAATATATTAGTACACAAAACCAATGTACTAAGGCTTAGAAACATACCTTTATCTTAATCATTAAATCTATAGCATTCCACATGCTTGAGCTTTGATGTTGGACTCATAAATCATCAAGTCGGCTTGACTTGATCTAGATTGACATTACTTGGCTCCAACATCCTGTAAAGGTCACATAGAACATCTCCAAACATAGGAACAACCCAAACTAAAGATCAAGGTGAACTTAGCTCTTTTGGGCTGCTTCCAGTTCTAGTTTTGACACTTATTCTCCTTCTAGTGATCTTGATCTCCTTCTTAGAGCTTGATCTTGAGCCTTATGACTTACACCACATAACTGTAGCTGTTACCTCATTGGCTGTAAGTCACGTTCTTATGTAGTGATCCTTGATGTGCCGTAGCTGTTCTCAACTCGATCACCCTTGACTTTGCAAGCCTTCTTCTTCACCCTTGGCTTTGGGTTCCTCAGCCTCCTTGACCTTCTCCCGTGCACTTGGGTACCTCGAAGCTCTTCTTGCCTCCGTCCTTGGCTTGATCAGTTGTCTCCTAGCTACGCACCCGAGTCTCACTTTATGCAATGTCCATCCTACTTGTGATGTCCATCATGTATCCATAATTCAGTTCTTGGACCATCACAATTGTTCACTTGTGTTGAATCCTGTAGGCTTTACCTTAAGCACCTGTTCAACACTTAGTACACTTGTTAGTCCTTTAATTGAGTTGTCATCCAAACACCAAAACTCACAAGAGAGCTTTCAGGTGTGGTGTATGGGCCTCTGGTCGATGATCAATGGCCACACAACCCCCATTTTTGTCGAAAATAGCCATGAATGACCATTTTCAATAATACCGAAGGCTAACACGTACGAGTTTTTAACCAAGAAATGGTTTCCACCAGAAATCCAAGAATGTGATCTATGGCAAGGAAACATATGTGGGGTGAGGTGTATGAGCGTCTGGTCGATGATCAATGGCCACACAACCCCCATTTTTGTCGAAAATAGCCATGAACGACCTTGAAAATAGCCATGAGCCACCATTTTCAATAATACTAGAGGCTAACACCTACGGATTTTAGACCAAGAAATGGTCTCCACCAGAAATCCAAGAATGTGATCTATGACAAGGAAACATATGTGGGGTGAGGTGTATGAGCGTTTGGTCGATGATCTATGGCCACACAACCCCCATTTTTGTCGAAAATAGCCATGAACGACCATTTTCAATAATACCGAAGGCTAACACCTACGGATTTTTGACCAAGAAATGGTCTCCACCAGAATCCAAGAATGTGATCTATGGCAAGGAAACATATGTGGGGTGAGGTGTATGAGCCTCTAGTCGATGATCAATGGCCAGACAACCCCCATTTTTGTCGAAAATAGCCATGAATGACCATTTTCAAAAATACCAAAGGCTAACACGTACGGATTTTTGACCAAGAAATGGTCTCCACCAGAAATCCAAGAATGTGATCTATGGCAAGGAAACATATGTGGGGTGAGGTGTACGAGCCTCTGGTCGATGATCAATGGCCACACAACCCCCATTTTGCCGAAAATAGCCATGAATGACCATTTTCAATAATACCGAAGGCTAACACGTACGAGTTTTTAACCAAGAAATGGTTTCCACCAGAAATCCAAGAATGTAATCTATGGCAAGGAAACATATGTGGGGTGAGGTTTATGAGCCTCTAGTCGATGATAAATGGCCACACAACCCCCATTTTTTATGAAAATAGCCATGAGCGACCTTGAAAATAGCCATGAGCGACCATTTTCAATAATACTAGAGGCTAACACCTACGGATTTTAGACCAAGGAATGGTCTCCACCAGAAATCCAAGAATGTGATCTATGGTAAGGAAACATATGTGGGGTGAGGTGTATGAGCGTCTGGTCGATGATCAATGGCCACACAACCCCCCTATTTTTGTAGAAAATAGCATGAACGACCATTTTCAATAATACCGAAGGCTAACACCTACGGATTTTTGACCAAGAAATGGTCTCCACCAGAAATCCAAGAATGTGATCTATGGCAAGGAAACATATGTGGGGTGAGGTGTATGAGCCTCTGGTCGATGATCAATGGCCACACAACCCCCATTTTTGTCGAAAATAGCCATGAACGACCATTTTCAATAATATTAGAGGCTAAGACCTACGGATTTTTGACCAAGTAATGGTCTCCACCAGAAATCCAAGAATGTGATCTATGGCAAGGAAACATATGTGGGGTGAGGTGTATGAGCCTCTGGTCGATGATCAATGGCCACACAACCCCCATTTTTGTCGAAAATAGTCATGAACGACCATTTTCAATAATATCGAAGGCTAACACCTACGGATTTTTGACCAAGAAATTGTCTCCACCAGAAATCCAAGAATGTGATCTACGACAAGGAAACATATGTGGGGTGAGGTGTATGAGCCTCTGGTTGACGATCAATGGCCACACAACCCCCATTTTGCCGAAAATAGCCATGAATGACCATTTTCAATAATACCGAAGGCTAACACGTACGAGTTTTTAACCAAGAAATGGTTTCCACCAGAAATCCAAGAATGTAATCTATGGCAAGGAAACATATGTGGGGTGAGGTTTATGAGCCTCTAGTCGATGATAAATGGCCACACAACCCCCATTTTTTATGAAAATAGCCATGAGCGACCTTGAAAATAGCCATGAGCGACCATTTTCAATAATACTAGAGGCTAACACCTACGGATTTTAGACCAAGAAACGGTCTCCACCAGAAATCCAAGAATGTGATCTATGGCAAGGAAACATATGTGGGGTGAGGTGTATGAGCGTCTGGTCGATGATCAATGGCCACACAACCCCCATTTTTTTATGAAAATAGCCATGAGCGACCATTTTAAATAATATTAGAGGCTAAGACCTACGGATTTTTGACCAAGAAATGGTCTCCACCAGAAATCCAAGAATGTGATCTATGGCAAGGAAACATATGTGGGGTGAGGTGTATGAGCCTCTGGTCGATGATCAATGGCCACACAACCCCCATTTTTGTCGAAAATAGCCATGAATGACCATTTACAATAATACCGAAGGCTAACACCTACAGATTTTTGACCAAGAAATGGTCTCCACCAGAAATCCAAGAATGTGATCTATGGCAAGGAAACATATGTGGGGTGAGGTGTATGAGCCTCTGGTCGATGATCAATGGCCACACAACCCCCATTTTTTATGAAAATAGCCATGAACGACCATTTTCAATAATACCGAAGGCTAACACCTACGGATTTTTGACCAAGAAATGGTCTCCACCAGAAATCCAAGAATGTGATCTATGGCAAGGAAACATATGTGGGGTGAGGTGTATGAGCCTCTAGTCGATGATCAATGGCCACACAACCCCCATTTTTGTCGAAAATAGCCATGAACGACCATTTTCAATAATACCGAAGGCTAACACCTACGGATTTTTGACCAAGAAATGGTCTCCACCAGAAATCCAAGAATGTGATCTATGGCAAGGAAACATATGTGGGGTGAGGTGTATGAGCGTCTGGCCTCACTACACATATGTTTCCTTGCCATATATCACATTCTTGGATTTATGGTAGAGACCATTTCTTGGTCAAAAATCCGTAGGTGTTAGCCTTCGGTATTATTGAAAATGGTCATTCATGGCTATTTTCGACACAAATGGGGGTTGTGTGGCCATTGATCACCGACCAGAGGCTTGTACACCTCACCCCACATATGTTTCCTTGCCATAGATCACATTCTTGGATTTCTGGTGGAGACCATTTCTTGGTCAAAAATCCGTACGTGTTAGCCTTTGGTATTTTTGAAAATGGTCATTCATGGCTATTTTCGGCAAAATGGGGGTTGTGTGGCCATTGATCATCGACTAGAGGCTCATACACCTCACCCCACATATGTTTCCTTGCCATAGATCACATTCTTGGATTTCTGGTGGAGACCATTTCTTGGTCAAAAATCCGTAGGTCTTAGCCTCTAATATTATTGAAAATGGTCGCTCATGGCTATTTTTAAGGTCGCTCATGGATATTTTCATAAAAAATGGGTGTGGGGTGAGGTGTACGAGCCCCTGGTCGATGATCAATGGCCACACAACCCTAATTTTTGTCGAAAATAGCCATGAACGACCATTTTCAATGACACTGACGGCTAACACCTACGGATTTTTGACCAAGAAATGGTCTCCACCATAAATCCAAGAATGTGATCTATGGCAAGGAAACATATGTGTAGTGAGGTGTATGAGCCTCTAGTCGATGATCAATGGCCACACAACCCCCATTTTGCCGAAAATAGCCATGAATGACCATTTTCAATAATACCGAAGGCTAACACGTACGAGTTTTTAACCAAGAAATGGTCTCCACCAGAAATCCAAGAATGTGATCTATGGCAAGGAAACATATGTGGGGTGAGGTGTATGAGCCTATGGTCGATGATCAATGGCCACACAACCCCCATTTTTGTCGAAAATAGCCATGAATGACCATTTACAATAATACCGAAGGCTAACACCTACGGATTTTTGACCAAGAAATGGTCCCCACCAGAAATCCAAGAATGTGATCTATGGCAAGGAAACATATGTGGGGTGAGGTGTACGAGCCTCTAGTCGATGATCAATGGCCACACAACCCCCACATATGTTTCCTTGCCATAGATCACATTCTTGGATTTCTGGTGGAGACCATTTCTTGGTCAAAAATCTGTAGGTGTTAGCCTTCGGTATTATTGAAAATGGTCGTTCATGGCTATTTTCGGCAAAATGGGGGTTCTGTGGCCATTGATCATCGACCAGAGGCTCGTACACCTCACTACACATATGTTTCCTTGCCATAGATCACATTCTTGGATTTCAGGTGGAGACCATTTCTTGGTCAAAAATCCGTAGGTGTTAGCCTTCAGTATTATTGAAAATGGTCGTTCATGGCTATTTTCGACAAAAATGGGGGTTGTGTGGCCATTGATCATCGACCAGAGGCTCATACACCTCACCCCACATATGTTTCCTTGCCATAGATCACATTCTTGGATTTCTGGTGGAGACCATTTCTTGGTCAAAAATCCGTACGTGTTAGCCTTTGGTATTTTTGAAAATGGTCGTTCATGGCTTGGTCGATGATCAATGGCCACACAACCCCCATTTTTTATGAAAATAGCCATGAGCGACCATTTTCAATAATACTAGAGGCTAAGACCTACGGACTTTTTGACCAAGAAATGGTCTCCACCAGAAATCCAAGAATGTGATCTATGGCAAGGAAACATATGTGGGGTGAGGTGTATGAGCCTCTGGTCGATGATCAATTGCCACACAACCCCCATTTTTGTCGAAAATAGCCATGAATGACCATTTACAATAATACCGAAGGCTAACACCTACGGTTTTTTTACCAAGAAATGGTCTCCACCAGAAATCCAAGAATGTGATCTATGGCAAGGAAACATATGTGGGGTGAGGTGTATGAGCCTATGGTCGATGATCAATGGCCACACAACCCCCATTTTTGTCGAAAATAGCCATGAACGACCATTTTCAATAATATCGAAGGCTAACACCTACGAATTTTTGACCAAGAAATGGTCTCCACCAGAAATCCAAGAATGTGATCTACGACAAGGAAACATATGTGGGGTGAGGTGTATGAGCCTCTGGTCGACGATCAATGGCCACACAACCCCCATTTTGCCGAAAATAGCCATGAATGACCATTTTCAATAATACCGAAGGCTAACAGCGACCATTTTCAATAATACTAGAGGCTAAGACCTAAGGATTTTTGACCAAGAAATGGTCTCCACCAGAAATCCAAGAATGTAATCTATGGCAAGGAAACATATGTGGGGTGAGGTTTATGAGCCTCTAGTCGATGATAAATGGCCACACAACCCCCATTTTTTTATGAAAATAGCCATGAGCGACCTTGAAAATAGCCATGAGCGACCATTTTCAATAATACTAGAGGCTAACACCTACGGATTTTAGACCAAGAAATGGTCTCCACCAGAAATCCAAGAATGTGATCTATGGCAAGGAAACATATGTGGGGTGAGGTGTATGAGCCTCTAGTCGATGATCAATGGCCACACAACCCCCATTTTTGTCGAAAATAGCCATGAATGACCATTTTCAATAATACCAAAGGCTAACACCTACGGATTTTTGACCAAGAAATGGTCTCCACCAGAAATCCAAGAATGTGATCTATGGCAAGGAAACATATGTGGGGTGAGGTGTATGAGCCTCTGGTCGACGATCAATGGCCACACAACCCTAATTTTTGTCGAAAATAGCCATGAACGACCATTTTCAATGACACTGAAGGCTAACACCTACGGATTTTTGACCAAGAAATGGTCTCCACCATAAATCCAAGAATGTGATCTATGGCAAGGAAACATATGTGTAGTGAGGTGTATGAGCCTCTGGTCGAAGATCAATGGCCACACAACCCCCATTTTTGTCGAAAATAGCCATGAATGACCATTTTCAAAAATACCAAAGGCTAACACATTCGGATTTTTGCCCAAGAAATGGTCTCCACCAGAAATCCAAGAATGTGATCTATGGCAAGGAAACATATGTGGGGTGAGGTGTACGAGCCTCTGGTCGATGATCAATGGCCACACAACCCCCATTTTGCCGAAAATAGCCATGAATGACCATTTTCAATAATACCGAAGGCTAACACGTACGAGTTTTTAACCAAGAAATGGTTTCCACCAGAAATCCAAGAATGTAATCTATGGCAAGGAAACATATGTGGGGTGAGGTTTATGAGCCTCTAGTCGATGATAAATGGCCACACAACCCCCATTTTTTATGAAAATAGCCATGAGCGACCTTGAAAATAGCCATGAGCGACCATTTTCAATAATACTAGAGGCTAACACCTACGGATTTTAGACCAAGAAATGGTCTCCACCAGAAATCCAAGAATGTGATCTATGGCAAGGAAACATATGTGGGGTGAGGTGTATGAGCGTCTGGTCGATGATCAATGGCCACACAACCCCCATTTTTGTCAAAAATAGCCATGAACGACCATTTTCAATAATATCGAAGGCTAACACCTATGGATTTTTTACCAAGAAATGGTCTCCACCAGAAATCCAAGAATGTGATCTACGACAAGGAAACATATGTGGGGTGAGGTGTATGAGCGTCTGGTCGATGATCAATGGCCACACAACCCCCATTTTTGTCGAAAATAGCCATGAACGACCATTTTCCATAATACCGAAGGCTAACACCTACGGATTTTTGACCAAGAAATGGTCTCCACCAGAAATCCAAGAATGTGATCTATGGCAAGGAAAGGTTGTGTGGCCATTGATCTTCGACCAGAGGCTCATACACCTCACTACACATATGTTTCCTTGCCATAGATCACATTCTTGGATTTATGGTGGAGAGTATGAGCGTCTGGTCGATGATCAATGGCCACACAACCCCCATTTTTGTCGAAAATAGCCATGAACGACCTTGAAAATAGCCATGAGCGACCATTTTCAATAATACTAGAGGCTAACACCTACGGATTTTAGACCAAGAAATGGTCTCCACCAGAAATCCAAGAATGTGATCTATGGCAAGGAAACATATGTGGGGTGAGGTGTATGAGCGTCTGGTCGATGATCAATGGCCACACAACCCCCATTTTTGTCGAAAATAGCCATGAACGACCATTTTCAATAATATCGAAGGCTAACACCTATGGATTTTTTACCAAGAAATGGTCTCCACCAGAAATCCAAGAATGTGATCTACGACAAGGAAACATATGTGGGGTGAGGTGTATGAGCGTCTGGTCGATGATCAATGGCCACACAACCCCCATTTTTGTCGAAAATAGCCATGAACGACCATTTTCCATAATACCGAAGGCTAACACCTACGGATTTTTGACCAAGAAATGGTCTCCACCAGAAATCCAAGAATGTGATCTATGGCAAGGAAAGGTTGTGTGGCCATTGATCTTCGACCAGAGGCTCATACACCTCACTACACATATGTTTCCTTGTCATAGATCACATTCTTGGATTTATGGTGGAGAGTATGAGCGTCTGGTCGATGATCAATGGCCACACAACCCCCATTTTTGTCGAAAACAGCCATGAACGACCATTTTCAATAATATCGAAGGCTAACACCTACAGTTTTTTTGTCGAAAATAGCCATGAACGACCATTTTCAATAATATCGAAGGCTAACACGTACGAGTTTTTGACCAAGAAATGGTCTCCACCAGAAATCAAAGAATGTGATCTACGACAAGGAAACATATGTGGGGTGAGGTGTATGAGCCTCTGGTCGACGATCAATGGCCACACAACCCCCACTTTGCCGAAAATAGCCATGAATGACCATTTTCAATAATACCGAAGGCTAACACGTACGAGTTTTTAACCAAGAAATGGTTTCCACCAGAAATCCAAGAATGTAATCTATGGCAAGGAAACATATGTGGGGTGAGGTTTATGAGCCTCTAGTCGATGATAAATGGCCACACAACCCCCATTTTTTATGAAAATAGCCATGAGCGACCTTGAAAATAGCCATGAGCGACCATTTTCAATAATACTAGAGGCTAACACCTACGGATTTTAGACCAAGAAATGGTCTCCACCAGAAATCCAAGAATGTGATCTATGGCAAGGAAACATATGTGTAGTGAGGTGTATGAGCCTCTAGTCGATGATCAATGGCCACACAACCCCCATTTTGCCGAAAATAGCCATGAGCGACCATTTTCAATAATATTAGAGGCTAAGACCTACGGATTTTTGACCAAGAAATGGTCTCCACCAGAAATCCAAGAATGTGATCTACGACAAGGAAACATATGTGGGGTGAGGTGTATGAGCCTCTGGTCGAAGATCAATGGCCACACAACCCCCATTTTTGTCGAAAATAGCCATGAATGACCATTTTCAAAAATACCAAAGGCTAACACATTCGGATTTTTGCCCAAGAAATGGTCTCCACCAGAAATCCAAGAATGTGATCTATGGCAAGGAAACATATGTGGGGTGAGGTGTACGAGCCTCTGGTCGATGATCAATGGCCACACAACCCCCATTTTGCCGAAAATAGCCATGAATGACCATTTTCAATAATACCGAAGGCTAACACGTACGAGTTTTTAACCAAGAAATAGTTTCCACCAGAAATCCAAGAATGTAATCTATGGCAAGGAAACATATGTGGGGTGAGGTTTATGAGCCTCTAGTCGATGATAAATGGCCACACAACCCCCATTTTTTATGAAAATAGCCATGAGCGACCTTGAAAATAGCCATGAGCGACCATTTTCAATAATACTAGAGGCTAACACCTACGGATTTTAGACCAAGAAATGGTCTCCACTAGAAATCCAAGAATGTGATCTATGGCAAGGAAACATATGTGGGGTGAGGTGTATGAGCGTCTGGTCGATGATCAATGGCCACACAACCCCCATTTTTGTCGAAAATAGCCATGAACGACCATTTTCAATAATATCGAAGGCTAACACCTACGGATTTTTTACCAAGAAATGGTCTCCACCAGAAATCCAAGAATGTGATCTACGACAAGGAAACATATGTGGGGTGAGGTGTATGAGCGTCTGGTCGATGATCAATGGCCACACAACCCCCATTTTTGTCGAAAATAGCCATGAACGACCATTTTCAATAATACCGAAGGCTAACACCTACGGATTTTTGACCAAGAAATGGTCTCCACCAGAAATCCAAGAATGTGATCTATGGCAAGGAAACATATGTGGGGTGAGGTGTACGAGCCTCTGGTCGATGATCAATGGCCACACAACCCCCATTTTGCCGAAAATAGCCATGAGCGACCATTTTCAATAATATTAGAGGCTAAGACCTACGGATTTTTGACCAAGAAATGGTCTCCACCAGAAATCCAAGAATGTGATCTATGACAAGGAAACATATGTGGGGTGAGGTGTATGAGCCTCTGGTCGACGATCAATGGCCACACAACCCCCATTTTGCCGAAAATAGCCATAAATGACCATTTTCAATAATACCAAAGGCTAACACGTACGAGTTTTTAACCAAGAAATGGTTTCCACCAGAAATCCAAGAATGTAATCTATGGCAAGGAAACATATGTGGGGTGAGGTTTATGAGCCTCTAGTCGATGATAAATGGCCACACAACCCCCATTTTTTATGAAAATAGCCATGAGCGACCTTGAAAATAGCCATGAGCGACCATTTTCAATAATACTAGAGGCTAAGACCTACGGATTTTTGACCAAGAAATGGTCTCCACCAGAAATCCAAGAATGTGATCTATGGCAAGGAAACATATGTGGGGTGAGGTGTATGAGCCTCTGGTCGATGATCAATGGCCACACAACCCCCATTTTTGTCGAAAATAGCCATGAACGACCATTTTCAATAATATCGAAGGCTAACACCTACGGATTTTTGACCAAGAAATGGTCTCCACCAGAAATCCAAGAGTGT